>VXAU01001363.1:821820-845461 GCA_013399695.1 Formicarius rufipectus
TGCTCCGAGATGGTGGTCGCAGGGAGCCACCATGAAGGACAAGGTGCCTGGCGGGGGGCGGCGTCGCGTCGGTGCCCCCCCACTAGATCCTCCTCGGGGAGCGGAGCGGCCTCGCCCCCTCCGAGTGCTGCGGGCTCATCCCACAGCCGGGGTGCGCGGGGGTCAGCAGCGGGGAGGGGTGCGCCTCATCCAGCGGGGAGGGGATGGAGCCGGGGGAGAGGATGGAGCCGAGGGAAGGGAGGCGGCGAGGGAGCGGCTCCGGGGTGGGNGCTGCCGCCGCTCCCGGACGAGCCAAGATGGCCGCGCGGCTCCTCCGCGCCAGCCCCGCGCCGACATGAACCGGAAGGTCCCGCCCCCCGCCCGGCGTGTGCGGGGGCCGGGGCGGCCCTGCCTTCACGGGGTCCAACCCCTGAGCTCCCGGGGATCGGCCCCTGAGCTCCCGGGATCGGCCTCTGAGCAACCAGGGATCGGCCCTACCCTCACGGGGACCGGCCCCTGAGCTCCTGGGATCGTTTCTGCCCTCACGGGGTCCGACCCCTGAGCTCCCGGGGATCGGCCCCTGAGCTCCCGGGATCGGCCTCTGAGCAACCAGGGATCGGCCCTACCCTCACGGGGACCGGCCCCTGAGCACCCGGGAATGGTCCCTGAGCTCCCGGGATCGGCCCCTGAGCTCCCGGGACCGGCCCCTGCCCTCTCGGGGCTCAGAGCAGCCCCACGGCTTGGAGCAGTCTTTAGCATTGTAAGATCCCACGGTCCCGTTCTGGTGTCTTCAACATAAGGAGGACACGGAACTGTTGGAGCAAGTCCAGAGAAGGGCCACGGAGTTGCTAAGAGGAGTGGAAAACCTTACCAAAGCAGGGTGAGAAAGGTGGGGATGTTCAGCCTGGAGAAGGGAAGGTTGTGGGGAGACCTCAGAGGAACCTCCCAGTATATGAAGGATTTACAGGGAAGTTGGAGAGGGACTCATTGTCAGGAATTGTAGCAGTAGGACAAGAAGTAATGGGTAGAAACTGAAAGAGGGGAAACTTAGGTTAGATATTAGAAGTTCTTTACTGTGAGGGTGGTGGCACTGGAACAGGTTTCCCAGAGAAGTTGTGGATGCCCCGTCCCTGGAAGTGTCCAAAGCCAGGCTGGATAAGGCCTTGAGCAACCTGGTCTGGTGGAAGGTTGTTCCTGCCCACAGCAGAGGGTTGGGACTAGATGATCATTAATATCCATTCCAACCCCTTAACATTTCCTGGTATGATCAGGCACTTGGGGAGCTGCAGAACCCCCTGTGAGAGGAGAGGCAGGGCAGGGAGCTCAGGTGTTGGAAGCACCATGGGGCAGAGGGGATGGAATTGCAGGAGAAATGGCAGCATTGCCTCCCTGGGAAAGTCCAGTCACGGAAAGGGACGGACCCTGCTGCCCACTCATGGCCAGGGACAGGGACACTGGCATGGGCATTGCTGAAGTGTGCCTGCAGTACAGTCCTGTGTTGGGCTCAGTCCTTGGGTCATCTGCCAGAGCATGTCCTCCTCCCTTTTCTTGGGCTTTCCCTGCCCAGAGGATGGTGTGTGGTATAGAAGGGAGCTCACACCTCGTGGGGTTCTGAGGCTGGTGTTGGCAGATCTCACCTGGTGCAGTCAGGTACCCATGCAGTGTTACAACACTGCGTTTTCATACCAGCTTGATGCTTGTTCTGTTCGGTGGATCCACGTGGGCTATCAAAACATCCTTTGCATACCCAGCAGTTACCTTGCACAATCATCTTGAAGTATACAAGGAAGATCTTGTTATAGTCATCAGTTTATCTAATTATGAATGAAATAATAATAACTTCTGTATATTCAGTATGTAGGTAGCTGAAAACCAAATCTAATTCTGCTTTTGGTTTGTTGTGGGTTTTTGTTTATTTGTTTTGGTTTTACAGAGAAAATATGAACCTCTCTAGAAAAAAATGCTGCATCTGGTGGGATTTGTAGAAACTTGGCATCTCTGCAGATCTGGCAGACTTGCAGTAACATTTTGTCTTTCTAAAGTGTAATTTATCTGACAAACTTTATGACTCTCATAAATATTTGCCAGCTTAGCCCTGAATCCTATGATGTAGGTAATATTTTCCTTGCTTTTAGAAATAGGAGCAAGGAAAGATAGCCTTTGAACACTACCCAACAAATAAGTTTCATGTTTGTTACTTCATCATCAGGACTACAAAATGCTGCATGACACCTGACCTGGAGGTCTTCCTTCCTTGCTGTCACGTTAAGCTATTCTCTTGCTCTGTGTTAATGACAGGAATTTTGGGTTTGAGGACTCACCCCTTGTGCAAACAACCTGTATTTGTGTGTGTACATGCACATCCATGTGCCTGTTTGCTCAAAGGATACATCCTTACAGTGGAGCTGCTCTGCCTGGGAAGCAGGCAGGACCCTTTGCTTGGAGTGGGGAGTGGGATTTGTATCCAGTGTATCTGACTTGCCAGGTGTAAAGCAAAGACAGGAGAAGTGTCCAGATCTTCTGACTCTTCCTCTACCACAGGGCTATTGCTTCATCTTTTTGTTTTCTGTTGCCAGCAGTATATGTTCTTTTACAACATGTTTGTAAAATATTGTAATTGACTTAAGACAGAGTCCGAAAAAGGGAAAAAAATAAGCAGTTGTTTCTCTGGGTTGTTACCCAGACTATTGCTCTCATTCTGCACTGGTGGGCACTCCAGCCGGCACGAGGAGGCTGAACTGCCCGTATTCGAGCAGGGGAGTGATTTGCAGCTTGTGAACAGCACAGTGAGCTCTGTAATGCTGTTTGCACCTCTGACTGTGCCTGTCCTGAGCCTTGGCAAAACAGGTCTGTGGAAGTTCTGTGCACAGGCACAAAGAGGCATTAAACTTAGACAAGCATTGTGTTTTACATACTTACATTGCTGCTCCATGGAAGCGGTAGTTACTCTGATGAAACCTGAAATGTACAGCGGTGGCTAGTCAGGTGAAAATCCTGGACCTGTTGATACAGTAGTTCTGCTATCACCCTTGATAAAGCCAACATTTAATACTTGCAGTCCAGACTAAAAGGGGCCGCGTAAAGAGTGCAGGGAAAGGGAAGGGAAAATTGTAGGGAAGGACTGTGTCTTTCAGGGTCATGTTTCTGAATTCTTGAGATCACAAAAATAACAGCAGCTGATTTTGCTGGTTTATTGTCATTAAGTGTCAACATTGATTAGAGTTGGTTTTTCTGTGTAGCTGGTTTTTCTGTAGGGAATGGCAATCTGCATAGCAGGTGATTCTATATTTCTTTGCTGCTGTACTCTATTTCTTGCTTTTAAACAGAAGAGTTAAATTCAACGTGTATTCATTTCCATCTTAGAAATATGGCCATAGTAAAAAAGCTGATTGCGTGGGTTTACTCTTTCTTTGTTGTCCATAAATATTTTGCATGTTATCTGGTACTACTTAAGTGGCATTCACAAATCAGAAGGTAATTTTTTTTCCTATCTAAAGGCTCTGATAACTCTGAAAGCACTGTGATAATCGTATTATGCTTCCTGGTTCTTGTGCTATCACTGGTGATAGTGACGGCAGTTTCATGAGGGAGGCTTAAATGACAATGTTTGTATGTTATCCGGAGTAGGCTGCAATTTGTGCTTTGAGCTGTACTGACTACAGAGCAAACAGTAGAAAAAGCTTGTTTTTGCCAGTAGAGTTGGAGAATATGACTCAAAGACATACAGGAAGCAGATCTGCTAGTTAAGGTGCCTTTTTTGTGTCATTCTTTTGGCTGTCACCAGACACAGAAAACAATATGATACAGAACAACATCATCATGGGGAAGAATTCAGAATTTTTTTCTTCCTAACATTAAAACGTGCACAAAGAACCTCTTAACACTGCACTGCGCAGACAGAATAGGCCCTAACTTTAACAGCACTTGTGATCAGAGCAAAACATGTTGGAATTGATTACAATTGCTGGGCTAAACTTGAGGATTAATTTTAAAGTATTCATATGCAAGAATTTTGAGTCTTAATTCTGGAAGAGGGTTACAGATGCAGAACTGACTGAGGAATGTGTATTCCCTTCACCTCACCTGAAAGGCTGGAAGGTGAAAGAAATCAGTTGGTAGAGGCAAGTAGAGAATCAGGTAATGCAATTGATATAGGTTCCTCATTGTGCACTGCAGCTATGAAGTATTTACCAGCTGGGAACCTGCCCAGATATGAAATCGTTTTAGTTTACACAAAAATTCCAATTTAGACTGATAATCATTAGCCCTGATGCAACTTTTTGTTTGTTTTTTTTTTTCCATAAGCCTTTGCAAAACATGTTCTAAAGTATGTTGTATCCACAGGGAAGTAACCAGTATTATTCTTATTCCAATGCCTTGGATTTTTGTTTTAGAAATTCTAAGGTAATCTGATGCAGTTAAAGATTTCCAGGACTGCTTCATCATCAGTGCTGTCTTTAAAACTGAAGTTACTAATTGTGTTTTAAATGATTACTTGTATTTGGTTTTAAAATCCTAACTTCCAGAGAATACATAATCTTAACAGTGCTTTATGGTAGGAAGAAGTGTGTATTTTTTAAAATGTGGATGACAAAGCTATTGATAGAAAGGGACTGATTACTCTCTGCAGCCTGAATCAATAGTCCACGCTCTGTTATAATGAAGCCAAGTGCAACTCGCTGCAAGGCCCCAGTGAAATGTGGTGTTGACAGCAGAGAAGACAATGCAAAGAAAGATCTTGCTCCTCAGCTTCATGTCCAGCAGAGATCTGAAAGGTTGTAGAAGGTTTCGTGTGTGTTGACTTCTTCCTGTAATCCATACAGGAGAAGGGCAAGTCCCTGGGGACAGCAGAGTGGTCGTGGTAGCTCAACTGCTCTGCAGTCCTCAGGTTTCGAAGAGGTGCAGGCACTGTGAGCAGACAAGAGCGAGAGTGGTGGTTCCTGAACTGCACACCTCATTTAATTCCTTGCCTGTAAGGCCAAGCACACTGTGCTTTGCCTGCAGAGCCATATGGTGTGGTGCATGACACGTGAACCTTCATGATGGGATCGCTACCAAGTGCCTGAACTACACTAATTCCACCACCATTTGACGCAAATGCCTATATGGATCATAGCTCCAGGACAGAATCACAGTGCTCTGGAGAGCTGGGTGAGAGCATTGCTCTCATGGGTTGGCACAAGGTCAGTGTTTAGAGAAGAGAGAATTGAAAATACCTCCTTAGCTTTCCATAACCCTGATGCCACGTGGGTTACAAAGGCAGTGCAATGGACAAAGAACCAGTTGAGGTGTTCCTAGCTCTGAGTTTGACTCCATATGCTTGAAGCTAAAATAGGTGTTTTATGGCAAGCCTCTTCCATTCCTAGTGCATGACCCCAACAAAGAAGCGTCTTTGCAATCTAAGTTAGGCATGTTACTGTGGCTCCTACACCATTTCCTGTGTGCTTGGTACTGAATCAAAGACTCCTTTTACAATGATGGGAAAAGAATAGACGACTCCTGCACACATAATGTTTTCAAGTGCAAATTAACAATTGGTGTGCCCAAGTGTTAGTGGGAAGTAATTGTTTTGTAGCAGTGAGACAAATTCCAGATATTTTGGGCACAGGTTATCTAAAAATGGTGTAGCCCACGCCTGTTCAAAAAAAAGAACATCTAAAATTGTCAGCATGCTAGTGGAAAGTACGCAGCTTAGTTGAAATTCCCAGGGCCTGTGATAAGCCCCAAAGAGCTGAGTTTTGCTTGGAGAGACTTGCTAAGGAGCTGTTAAAGCTTCCTTCTCTGTCTCCAGGCCCAAAGGATCTCACATCCGACAGGCAGCTCCTGCCTTTAACAATCATTTGCACCTTCAGCCACCATTCCTGTTAGTTATAACCTTCCCTGAGCTTCTCTGAGAAGAATCCTGTATTCTCCAGAGAATTCCAAGGGTGTCTGCAGGGGCAGTTCAGTATACACCCAAATCCATATGTAAGTCCACCTTGTTAATACAAGGTATGTTGAGGTCCAAGCTTGGGCTGAGCCTCAGTGGTCTCTGCTGGCACTTGTGGTGAAGACCCGCGTTGTTGCTGATACGGTCTCCAAGGCTTTGGCAGAACCAAGCCCTTAAATTTCTGTGTGTGGATTTCCCTGAAGTAACTTGTGTCTGATTTAGATTGTGTCTTTCATTTAAACACTGCCATAGGCAAGGAACTGTGAGCAGTCCAGAAAGATGATCCATGTGATTGTTTCTCCACACTTTTAGAAGCCTCTGCTTCTGCTCTGGATATGCCGCCTGATGACAGCTTCCAGCTATGGCATCTTTCCTGCTTTTGTCTCATGGATGATCAGACTTTTACTGACAGTCAGGACTCAGCTCAGCCTACATCCACATTGTCTCAGGGATTGAAATCTTGGGGTCTGTCATAAAAAGGCACCCTATTCCAATTTGTAGAGCACTAGTGTGCATGTTTTTTCTGGTTCATCTCTATCTTATTTGTTGGGTTTTGTTGTAGATACCAGATGTAAACATAGTTTTCTAGTTGTAATAAGATGAAACCCAAATACAAACATAATGTAGCTTATTTTGGTGATGCTGCAGCCTAAGAACCTGTTTAGCCCTCTCTGATATTATAACTCTGCACTGTGGATACTCAAGTTCAGCTGTGTCTTGTGTGTCCTTTCCAGTATCTCTAACCCTTCCCTATATATGCATATCTCCTATCTTGAAACTACCCTCTATTATTATTCCTGTAAGTTTAATTTTTAAATTTGGTTGTACTCAAACATGTATTGTTCACCTGAATGCAGTTTTCCAAACTGGTTTGCTCCGCACTGGTGACACATCCTTTTAATTTCCACCTTCTCTGACTTGGTGTCATCTGCAAACCTTATCAGTAATCATTTCAATTCTCTACAGTTCTTGATAAAATATCAATTGGTGAAGATGAAGAACTGATTGTGCAGAGTTGCAGGACTATATTGCATTTTTCCGATGTTAAAAAATGGTTGGTAAGTAATCGCCACCTTGAAAATTCATCCAATGTATTGACCATCCAAGGGTGGGAAAGGACTAGATGGAAAATAAGCAACTCTGAGAAAATACAACTGATTACTGGGGTCTGCTAGCAAGCAGAGGGAAGGGGTAAAAAGGCTGAGGGCTGAATATATGGTTGGAGTGGGACACTGAGCTGAATGTCCCAGAGTGGCACCCCAGGAATAGTGCCTGCTATTCCCAGAGCTCTCAGTACCCTTCCAGGAAGCCAACAATGGTGTCTAAGGAATGATTAGTCAGACAACCAATTTATATGTGTCACGTTGGGTTTGTATTGTTACAGTTTCTTAATCAATATGTCCTGCTGCAACAAGTTGAAGACCTTAAAGAAGTCTAAGTGTTTTACATCAGCTTCATTACATTTATCACTCAACCTTACAATCTCTTTGGCAAAAGATAACAAGTCAGTTTGAAAGGGTCTCTTCCAATAAACTCCTGTTGATTGGCATTAATTATATTTTCCTCCCTTAATTCTTTGTTAATCTAGATCCATATGAGTCATTCCATTATACTGCTGGAAGTCATGTCAGCAGACAGGCCTATAAATACTTGTATCCTTCTCTCTACCTTTTTGAAAACGTTTCCCAATATGTGCTTTCCTCTGAAGCTTTCCCACTGTCCAAATGTTAATGGATATCACATACCACTCCAGTGCTGTGCTTATATGTTGAAGGCATCCTTAATAATTACCCAGATAAAGTCAGCCACGTTATATGTTCTGCTGAAACAGGAGAGGCTGAACAATTCATTAATTTTACAATCATAAGCGGCATTTGCAAAAGCATGTGAAGAAATATTTTGTTTGTGTGTTAATCCTGAGGTTTTATATCACAGCCTAGTATTTTGGCTACAAAGGGTAGAAGGTGGTAGCTTCAAAGTGAACTCGAAAAATATCACATTAATGCTGTTGCTCCAATCCTAATTACAATTCACCTCACATAAGATTAAAACACATTTTGAGAGAGAGGGGATGTTTTATCATCTAAGCACAGGACAGTTTTCAAGGTGCATCGAAGAGCAAAGTGATTTAGAAGGAATGTTTTAATATTATCAAAAAGGCAGAAATTAGGACTACCAACATTTCAAACACACACAAATAATAGATTCAATTCCTCTATTCATCTGCGTCTGTATTTATCTGAATAGGTATCTGAAGTTGCTGGTGATGACCAGGTTTGCCCTGGCTGCCCCTGCAGCCAGCCTAGCTGGTGTTTCCTGGTGGGAAAGATGTACTCCCAGCTCGGGCGTTGGAGGAACAGGATGTCTTTGTCCCAAAATAGTCAGGGCACCAACTCTGCTTCTTCCTGGCCGAGAGTGCCAGTCACAGCTTAGCCTTTTTTTCACTGATGACAATGAACGTTTCAGGATCAGGTCTGCAGTCTGTATGAATCACAGAGCTCTGTAGGATTTGCCTCAGGTGCCTGGCGCTATACAAATGTCATAAATGAACAGTCTCCATTGGCAGTGAAGTCCATGCATGCTGCAGGTATTCTCCATGGAGTAAACTGAGTGTGCAGCTGAAGAGTTTTCTCCATGTGTCACAGAGTTTCCTTTTGAATAGCTTGTACTGTGTTTCTTTTCCCACATCACACAGCATCATGATTTACAGGCAAACATCTAGCTACAACTATATAACATTAATCACCATTTATGACTTTTGCCCTTCTCTTTTTTAATCTGGTAGTTCTCCTGGAACTTATTGGACCAAAGTCTCCTTTCACCATTCATAAGAATACCATCTGAGCAGAGCTGCTTGTAGCAGGGCAGGCTCCAAGGAACCCTCTTTCCTGAGGAATGCTGTTTTGTGGGGGTCTGCACCCGTCCCCTGCCCTCAGTGAATGCCCTCTCTGGCACCTACTTTCTCCCTGGCCCCTTAACTAGTCTGTCAACGGAGTGATAATTCTTGCTGGCAGGATCTGCCCTTGCACATATAGGATCCCGTTGTGCTAATAAATACTTCCTGTCATTGCCTAGGGTTGCCAACAGTAACATTCCCTTCCCCATTTATAGGAGATGTTGAATATGGCATTAGTACTATTAACACTTTTGATGTTTCTCCCATTAACATTTTCTGCCTGTAAAAGTGTTTTCATATTTTCTGTTGGTTCTGGTTTTGCTTTCTTTGGTGGCTACTGAAGTTTGGTGGCTACTGGTGGCCACCTGAACTTCAAGGAGTGGGCCCTTTAAATTTGTTTTAAAACTTTCACAATAATTATAGATTTTTCAGTCTGATTTTGAAAAGCAGGATAATATTGGAGAGAAATGTGGGTGTATGACGTTGAATGCTTTAGGAATCTTTTATATTTACACTCTTTTCCCAGCAGAAATATGGAATCAAATACCCATGAAAAGAAGCTACCAATAATTATTAATGTAAAAAATTTTTTTTCTGATTTGAAAGGGGAAAGAGGGAAGGAAAAAAAGGAAGATTGAAAAAAAAGTAAGATTTTTTCCTCTGGAAGATAACAGAATGGAGAGGACTTTGCAGGTTTTTGAAGGCTCAGTAAATGCTTGCTCCTGTTTTTTAAACAGCTTTTGCTGGAAACATGTCTGTGTGTCTACATTAGCAGGTGAAATGGTTTTAATCTCTGAAAGCAGCGAAATGGGAGCAGTGCTAGTTCCTGATGCCTTGCTCCAGGAGGGGAAGTGAAAGATGGCACTGGAGGGGCTGGGTGGGCTACATGAATCTTCTCAGGGGAGGAGGAAGGGAACACACATGTAGATGTGAAGGAAGAACTGACAGGCTGGAAAAGCACATGGATCTGAGGGATGGGGAAAGAGCAGCTGGAAAAATATGCAGACATTAACCCTGGGAGAATTTTCATTTTAAGTAAATCTGCTCCGCTCACAAGGAGAAGCGAACTGAGAGGCCGCATTAGGTTCCATGCTTGGTATGATCCTGGATAGTTTGAGTTCTTGTTTCCTAATACTACCTGGCTTCAGTGAATATTGTAGTTGGTTATTGTGAGGCTGAGCCTCTAGGACACCCTTTAAGAGGAGGAAAATCATTCTACCTTCTTATATGAGGCGGATGACCTGCTAGGGCACTTGTTCCCAAGGGACACTGCTGAAGGTCCAAGGCATCACCTGTGACTAAGTGTGACACACGCTCCCCTTGGGAATCCATGGAGGCTGTGATGTCTATCAGAGTAGGATTTGTCGCATTCTATAACACATAGGGAAAAGGCTAATAATATTTTCTAAAGTGCTTCATTGTTTTTGGGTTCAGCTATATTGTTTTTAATATTTTATGTATGTGAATATGATGTACTGCAATGAAAACACCCTTATATCTTTTTCTAGTAAGTGCATCTTTCAAAGCAAGGAACGATGTCAAATGATGGAGAGAAGCTCTGGGTCTGGAAGGCACAAGAAAATGCATAAAAGATGAAGGCCTATTTATGTTTCTCACACACACAAAAAAACCTCCAACTGAAAAAAAAACCCCAACCACCTACATTAAAGATATGCTATTCAAGCTACAAAGAAAATCAGCCAGCATGTGGCCTCTCTGTACTTGCACATTGAGATCCAGGCTTTAATTACAGGACTGCATGCTGCCTTTCCAGAGGCCCCTGCATACAGGACCTGCACCAGGAGCAGAGCTGTGCGTGGGAGAGGAATCCCCTTTGCTGGATTAGCTGTGTTAGAGCAGATACCTCTACCAAGAGCAATATAAATGCATTATTAGCATGACAGAGAGTGCTGGTTTCCCCTAAGCTCAGCAGCTAAGTTACTTTAGGGCTTGCAAAGGACTTCTTCAGGTGTTTCTCCATGCAGAAGTGTTGCTTAGGCGTTGTTCTACCAGTGGGAACCATCCATGTTGTGCATGGAAATGAGCAGTGGCAGCCTTTGCTCTGAGTTTCCTAACCAGCTGCATAACCTCAGCTCTCTGAAGGCCACATGCACACATCCTTGATTCCGCAGGGGCACTCCTGGGTTACAGCACAGCACACTGGAGGTGCCCAGCAGGCCCACCATGCCTGGGTGATGGGATCAGCAGCAGAGCCAGAGTGCAGAGGCCACCAGGTAGAAGTGCGATGTGATCTAACAAAATGTTTGTCCCAGTGGAAGGCTGTCATTCACAATATGTCAAATGATGTGAGATGTAGGACCAGAAGGTTTCAGTTGATGATGGAGGAGAAATACAGATGGGAATATGCTGTTCATCCCAGAATTTCTGGAGGCACATCCTAATGGGAAGAAGGGACTCTTTCCTTCTGTCCCATGTCCTCTGAGGTCCATCCCTTCCTATCCCCCAGCTCCTTGTCCCAACTTGCCCCTTCAAATCCGTCGCAGTCCATCTCTTACTTTCCTCCTCTGTACCCAGGATACCCACATCTCTTCTACTCACCTTTTCATCCCAGAGCTTTCCCTAAAGGTCAGGGACAAATATCATCTCCCGGCCTCACCCTTGCCAAACTCCCTTGACCAAGATCTCCCAGCATAGCAGCCAGCTATGGGCACATCCAAGGCCAGACTGTGTGGTTAGAGCCTGGCAAAGTATGTCTGGAACAGGTTCTACAGTAAGAACTGCTGGGCCACAGTGACAGCAGGCAATGCTGCCAGTCAGCAGAGACATCCTGTGCCCGAGCAGCCCACAAGGCTGGCTAGTGAAGGCAGGGCATACTCCTGCAGCCTTGATTCCTGGTGGCTATTAGAACACAGCATGTGGATCATTCTACCTTATTAATCTGGGAAAATAATTGGCTTGCTTCTCATCAGTGTCCTTCAACACCATCAGTGCTGGGCTTCTTGGTGAACTGGTTCTGGTATCCAGCTCTGCATTTGGGAACAGACATTCCTGCTGAAGCCAGTGGCTTCTGCTTTCCATCAGGCAAGGTGCTGGCTCTGAAATTCCTTGCAGTTGCTTCTTTTCCTGAGGAAGTTGAATCCATGCATGGTTTTGTGAGCTTATGAGCGTTTTGTAACTTAATAATAGGTCACATTAATTCATCTTTTTGCTCTGCCTTTACTCTTTAGAAAGATGGAAGTTATTTTTTAAAAATAAAGCGTTGCATATGCTGCATGTGGGAAGTGGTGATTTCTAGCTATGGACTGAGGGGGCAAAATTGTATAATCTATAACTGTATCATAAATAATGAGTCTGATGCCTGTGTTACTGTGATTTTATACAAGTCTAAAAGTGGAGTCCTGAAGCCAAGACTCAGCCCCAATATGTTATCACTCCACTGCAGAGCTACATAACAGTGGGAACCAGATCCTTGGCTGAACAAGTAGAGTTTCATTAACTTTATTTTTCAGTTCAGCTAATGAGCCAAGCTTCAAATCCATTGCATGATTCAAACCCAGCACTTTTGCACCAGAAGGTAGGCTGGGGTAGGTGTGGAGTTCTGGACAGAAATCAAGGACTGGCAAGACATCAGGAAAATATCTGTTCATCTGGACTGCCTCAGTGCAGCTACCCTGACTTGTCTCAACTGATGAGCTGGCCCTGAAGTCACAAGGCAGCACCCAAACCTGCAGCATGCTGCTCATTGCCTCTGATTTGTTTGAGAGACACAAGTACAAGGCAGGATGAAGTCCAGACCTCCTCAGCAGTGTGAGTTCAGAGAAGCAAAGATTTGCTGCTGACTTGCCAGTTCTTCATCTTTCTCCAACATACGTGCATCTACAGCAATTCCACTACCTTGGGGGCTGAGTTGTTTGAGCCTGATTCATGGCACATGCATTGAAGCACAGATTATGGGCAGGGTGAAAAAACCAAACCAAACCACAGCCACACAAAACGCCGAGGTACAGCTGCGCACATGAGGCTTGTATCTTTCCAGCAGCTGCAGACTCTTGAGGAGGAGAGATGAGGCTTGTATGAGGTCCCTTTGCTCTGCAGCCTGTGCCCTGCTCTGTGCCACTGGGATGCTTTCTAGTCAAGGAGTCAGCAAAACATGGCAGACTGGACCTGTCTGCAAGGAGCCCGGGGCAGACTGCTCCCCAGTACACAGGCACACCTCACCTTCACAGCAGCGTGCACTGAGGCAGAGCTGTATGCTATTTGCTGCTATGGGCTTATCCATCCTGGCATCCTTGGGCTGTTTGGTTCCCACCCTACTGCTGGGAATATTGCTCCCACTCCCAGTGCTGCTGCCCCTGGGTGCTTGCACCCCTCGCTGCCTCTTGTGCTGCCCACACATCCACTGCAAGCTCCAGGAACTCCTCAAAGGTCCAATCCTCCTTTTGTGCCAGAGGGACAGCCACTATTTCCACTGCTGGCTGCAAAGTCTATCCTGATGTTATCATGCTTAAACAAGAGAAAACTCAGGCTCCTTCACTGCAGGAAGAAGGCTCCCTGGCCAAGGGAAGAAGATATCTCCTCTCCTGCCCTCCTACCTATGAACCCCTTCATTACAAGCACTAGTAGTCCTCTCACTACAAGCACAAAAGGGAAAACCACAGGTTTGAATGCCAACAACAAATTTTCTAGTCTGATGAATTGTATTTTTCATTTCCCTGGCCATCCTTACAGTTGCAGGACCAACGCTGTGGTCTCTCGCTATGCAAGAAGGTTGGGATGGTCCTTCAGTGGGTTCACGGGGAAAACCCCCAGGGCTGTGACTCTCCATCCCCATGGCAGCTCCCCATCCCCAGGGCTGGCCACCACGTGCTTTCCAGGGGAGGTTACACAACGGCTGTAGGGAACGACGTGTTAGGACAAGACGTGTGAGTCACCAAAGGTACTGTAGTCTTACATAACCCCAGAATACATTTTTGGATAACACTTCTTCTGAAAGGGTTGTCAGGAGCCCTGACAAAAGTGACAGCCTGGGAGGAGCAGGACAGAAGAAAGGAAATACTGCTGTTCCTTTTCCTCCCTTCCTTACATTCAGTCCTTCTGCCAAGAGTTTGTCCAGATCCAGGAGGTCCTGGGCAGTCAGAGGACCAGGGTAGCCCTCATGTCCTGTGGTGTGTGACAACAGCCCCTCCAGGACAGGCTGCACTGTGGTGTTTTGTGTCTGAACCCAAGATCTCCATAAACACAGTGAACTACCTTCCAGAATACTGTGCTCTGCTTCACACCCAGGACTTTGCCTTCTCTTCCATCAACTGAGCCTGTGTAATCCCGCTTCTCTGTCTGTGCTCTTCTCTGAACTGGTATCATGAGCTTTTCCTTGGATTTACGCCATCCTATCAGTAGAAGCTTCTGGGTCTACTGGAGAACAGCAACACCAGGACTGACAACATGCATCTGAAACCCCTGGTATAGGACCCATGTCAGGATCTCAGAAGGGTCTACCTGTGCACAAGATCTTCAATTGGCTTGCAGTCCATCCTGCACACTGGCAAAGAGGGATGTGACACAACCCAACTTCCAGCCTGGGAGTGTGGTACACCCAGAGGTGTAGTTTAGGAGAGTGTAGGCAGGGATCAGAAGAGTTTCCAAGTGGTGGGGTATATTTCTGATTGCTTTAATTTTGAACTGAATGCATCTTCTAGTTCCTGCATCTTCTCATGTGGTGCAGCCAATGTTCTGTGTTTCAAGTTCAGCTAGTTTCATCAGATGGCTCTTCTGGCTCCAGGATGGGCTCTTCAGGTAAATCCAGGACCAGAGGAGTGTGAAGGGTTATAGCATTTACCCGGATCAGCAGGACACCAAGCCAAGCTCCATCCCACACTTTCCAGCTCCCATCAGCAGCCTGATCCCAAACCATCAGGCTAAGCAGATGCAAGGTCTGAACAGCTTGTGTTGGACTGGTCACACTTCTCTGCTAGCAGAAATGTAACCTTTGCATCATGAGTCTGGCTTTCCAACGGAGGGAGAAGCCTGGGTCCAAGTTCTGTCCCTGCTGAGGCTGAATTGTGTTGGTGGAAGGACAAGAGAGCAGGACAGGGCACTTCTTGTGTAGGGGAGAACGGGGCAAATGAAGGAATATCTCATGATTCGGGTAATTTCTGCATAAGCAAACCTTTAATAGAGTCTTGGCTCTCTCCCAGCACTGAAGGGGAGCATTGCCTGCATCCACTGCAGTGTGGACTCTCCTGGCTTGCTAAGGCTTCCTGTGGAGCAGTGGAGCATGGCTGCTGTGGAGGCAACCAGCACTGCCAGGGACTGACTCACCAGCAGCCAGGAGTGACAACGCACAGGCTGGGAAACCAGGGGCACAGCTCAGAGCTGGACTTTGCTGAGCAGTGTCCACACCAGGATGGGTTGGCATCTTTTCAGGGAAGCAGGGACCAGTCCCTGGCACATCTCTCTCTCATCTCACTGGGGCTTTATCTCTGTGGAAGAGCATCTCAGTATTGAGTCTGGAGGTTAATGCATGGGATATGTTCCCAGTGGATGCTTCCTGCAGGTGTGTGCAAGCTCAGGCTGGGGCACCCCCTGCAGCACCTTTCCCCTGCAATGATCAAAGACAGTGCAGAGACCTCTTGCAGGTGAAAAGTCCCTTTTCTAGCCAAAAGAACCCAAACGTCTCCCCCATGCATGCTGTGTACTCAAGCTCCATACACACATATCTCCACATTTCACAAACACGGACCAATCTTGCAGGCATTTCTCATTCTGGTGAGCCTGGAGTGGTCCTGCAAAAGAGCCATCTGCTTCTGCAGCTGGAGGGGAACGATACACTTGGCAGTGCATCCCATGGCTGCAAAACAAAATGTGCTTGTGCACACCAGCCCTGAGCATCGCTGCTTCCCGGGCCAGCCTGGGCTTAGGGAGGAAACAGGGCTAAGAACTGACAACCTCCTCCCCATGGTGGGGCTGCTGGGCTGGGAGGCTGGAGCTACCTGTGGCTCAGATGGCAAAGTACCACCACACCATGTGGGGCTGGTTCCTGGATCTCTTGCTACACACTGCGCCAAGCAGACCCGTCAGTGAGACTGGCCTTTTGGGGTTGTGCAAATTTTGACAGCCCAAGGCGTGTCCCGGAAAAGGCTGGCCAGGTGCTGCTGCAGCAGGGTAGGGAGGTATGGCTCCAGAGTCAGGGCTTCCTTCCCTGTGAAGCAGCTAATCTTAACTGGGTACATGAGCGTCAACAGGTGCTGTAGAGGGAAGAGGGACGAGGGGATATTGGTGCAGCTGGAGGAAGTATTTATAGCTGCTTTTTAAAAAAACCCATATAGATCACATCTCTGTTAACGTATGTAACACAATCGGGAACCTGAGCTTTTCATGATCCCATGGCTGCAGGATTTCCTGTGGAGTCCTCTATGGGCCACAAAAACAAGCTAAAAATAAGTGCATTAAATAGAGACACATACTGAAATATGTACATGCCTCCTCTCTGGCCAGTCAATTGGGTAGTGGCAAGCAGAGTAGGGAAGGGGATAGCCCCTGGAAAACTCCATAATAACTGCTCTGGTGGGACACAGTCCCCAGGGAACTCCAAGCATGCAAAGGTAAGAGCATTCACTGTTGGCAGGCAGTTCAAGAGAGGAGGATTCCCTCAGCTGGAATGCAAAGCTTGTGAGCTGTCTCTCACCTGTGCAAGCTGGTCCTCAGCTCCTTCCAGCAGCACTTTCTAGCAGCTGTACACCACAGCAAACACTGTCACACAGCCCCAGGCTCTAGAGCAGCAGACCTGCTTATTTGGTACTCCCATGTATTTTACAAAAAGATGCATGCAAAAGCCATGTTTTCCTGTGCATTGAGAGGTGGGCAGGGCCACTAATCCATCAGTCACAGCTACTGGGCTGCCTGTCAGGCTGGCCAACAAAAGGCAAGGAGGGGGTTTGGGCACTGCCATGGGTGCTCATGGGCCAACTTCCATGGGTAGCCCCATCACTGCTCTTCAGGGCCTGTCACTGTCACATCCCTGCAGCCAGGGTCTGGACACCAGCTCCATTTGAAATCACAGCTGTGATAGGAACCAGCTGACCTCTTGGAGGAAACAGTGGGGAGTAGACAGGACCTGGAGATGATGACAGCATTACCGAGCAGCTCAGCTTGTCAGCCTCCCTCTGGAAGAGGACCAGGGTACCAGGACACCTTCTCCCCCCTGAAGGGCTAAGCCATCACCTTGTTGCTGCCAAATGAATCTTGCATCGCTGACACCTGCATTGACTCTGTACGGTCAGCCATTAACAGGATACATCATTAATAAGGACAGCACCGAAGCTCCTCAGAGCTACAATGTCCTTTGGAAGAAAGGGAGTGAGATTCCCTGGAGCTGAGTTGAGCCTGAGCTTCATACCCTCTAATTGTTCCAGGCTGTCATGATTCAGTTCTTACTTGCAGCAAACACCCTGCAGGCAGCACTGATCGAAAGTGGTTCTTTCTGTAGATCAGTTCAGCCTCTACCTTTGTTCCTGCACCATCACACTGCACAGCAGCTGCCAACCCTGAATACTCCTGTATGGACTTCTGGCACAAGCACATACTCCTGGCTGTCTCTAGCCTGTGCCTTCTGTTGTATCCCTCCAAACAGAGGTGGTTCTGCTGTGGAGCTGCCTCCTGCCGCCCCCACAGAGGCAAAAGCACTGCCTAGAGCATGGAGAGAGGGGGGATAATTCTGGTCACCACTCTGGCCACATGTCAAACCCTCTCTCTTGCTAGGGGAGCAGGTAATGTGATTAGTGAGAAGGTGCCTTAGATGAGCTGCTTTGGCATATGTTCCCTTCCCCCAGCATTCTGCTATTAGCTGCCAGAGATGAAAAGCTGCAAAGTGCAGAGAGACAGCTGGAGGTGTCAAGGATGTCACCTGCAAGCTGCTCTTTGAGGGGATGGGGTTAGCATAGGGATGGGGTTGGGTGAGAGCAACCAGCTGGAGGGATCAGAGCAGCCTCATACTGCAGGGGAATGCAGTCACTGTTGGGGCTGCTCAGCCTTCTCCCATCCTCTGCCCACTCTGCATCCCCACCTCCTGCCCCACTCCTGCCTGCATCCCCCCTGCTGCAGGGGGATGAGCCTCTGGTATTGCAGAAGTGCGTCCAGGCACGGGAGCAGTGGGAAGGAGAGGGGCTGCTGCAGCACAAGGGCTGGGGAGCTCAAAATGCGTTTCCTGCAGCCACCAGGAAAATTCCTTTGCCAACGGGGTGTCTTGTACAGAACAAGCTACAGATACAGGGTCTGATGCATTTTTAATGCCTTTTTGGGTGATTTTTAAGCAGCACCCAGGGAAAGGATGCAACCCATTGAGAGAGAAATAGTTTTACCCATTCTGTGCTGGGGGGGAAAGGAGTAAAATCTGTTGGTGTCCACCTCTGTTCACAGTGTTTGGAAGTCAGACCCTGTCTGCTTTGGTATTTCTGTAGATGCAGGCTAGAGAAGAATAGGATAAAGACCTTCATGTCAGCATTGTCTCTCATTTTACATGCTGTAGCCTCTCTGGCTCTGATACATCCCCTGTCACAGAATGTGCAACCATTCAAAGCACTTCTGTAAAGCTTCTTTTCCTGGCTTGTTGCTTTGACAGGCTTTCTTTGAATCACTTCCCTGGCTCTTCTTTCCTTTGCAAGATGCAAATCCAGGAAAAAGTGATCGATCTTTTACAGGGAGGCCCTTTACAGCATTTCCACATTGCACCTGCAGTGCCAACCAGAGACCGATTGCTCCTTTGGTGGAGACTTGCCGAGTTTCCCAGCAAATCTTCCTCCTACAGAGGTATTTCTACCTTGAAGAAAGGTTCTTTCAAATATCTCATCTTCTCTTCAAGTCTTGTTTAACAACCTTCCACAAAACTTTAAACATTAAGCAAGTCAAGATACCCACAAAGTCCCACCCACTGCTGCAGTTCTGACTCTCCAGTGCGTCTGAACCCTCCCTCAGCCCAATCCATGGCTGCTCCACACAGGCACAGCCCCTTTCAGGTTTTCCCCTCCTGTAGCATCTCTGTAAGCCTCAAGGAACCTTAAGGAGCCTCGAGAAGCTCCTTGAATCCCCTTTTAAACCAAATAAACCCAGTCTCTACCATCACCTTTGTTGGCTCTCCTGGCTTATCCCAAGCCTCTCCACTAAGCTGCTGCTTTGTCTGCACCACCCCCAAACATTTCTGGGCTCAGCTGACTGTGATGACTGGGCTGTGAGGAGTTCTGCTGAGGCCACACTGGGGCTCTCTGGGCACTGTCTCCCAAGGAAGAAGTGAGAAGAGTCTGAGCCACCCCACAGATGTCTTCAGACTGAGGCCAAGACATCAAACCTCCAAGAAAATGGCAGTTTCCAGAAATGAGAACCTACGTCCATGTTATATTCACCCTGATGTGGACCAGAGCATGGTCCCAGAGAGGGCTGTCAGGTTCCAGCTGCTGTGGTGGGGACTAGCCATGCAGGGTGGATTTGGCAGTCCACTTGTCCTAAGCTTGGAGTACAAGGCTACCCAAGCTGATCCCCTGCTGAGGGCAACCTCTGCTTACTCAGCACCAAAAATTAGATGAGTCAGCCCCAAAACACCCTCCCCACCCTGGGCTAATATACACAGAATGGTGTCAAGAGCACTCAAAAAAGCACAGTAATATTAATACTAATATTAATAAGGAGGGAAGGGGGAAAGATTGTTTTTCAGAGATGGATTTTGGGGTGTTTGAATAAGAGAGACTTACTTGGAGTCACCATATAGCATCACAGCTGCTGTGGAGGCAGCCACATCAGCTAGACCTCTCCCCATCCCAGCTGGATGGTCTAGATGGAATCCAGTCCTACATGGCCATAAGGCTGGGGTTGTTCTTCTGTGGAATTAATCTTGAAGGCCCACATCCCTCTCTCCCATTAAAACCATTTTCCTATGAAACTGGAAACCTGCATTAACAGCCTGCTAGGGGAGACAAATCCCTGGGGTTTTTCTGTGTGCCCAGAAGACACTGTTCCAGGGTAAACCTATGCTTCATTTTGCTCTGCAAAAGACAGAAACAACTGAGCTGTCTTCAAGGAAGCCTACAGATTCACAGGAGAAACTGGAGGGGGGGAAAAAAGGCTGTTTCTTTGGAAGTCATTTTCTCTTAAGAAGTTCTGTCTGCATTTTTTATTAATGATACAACACCCTGGATGTGTCAAAAAAATATGAGAATACATTTCCTGGTGGGGAGCTCCAGCCTTGCAGAGTCAGGCAATGCAACTGGGTTGTCATTTTTTTCTTGGAATTTCATTTCCTAATCAACACATCCATGAAATGACTGTACTTTCAAAGCTTAGTTTCCAGAGCTGCTGGGATCAAAGACTGAGGAGGTGGGGGAAAAAGCAGGGAGGGGGAATCTGCCACCTCCATCAGCAACCCAGCACAGAGAAATTACCTGCCTGGAAAAACCTGAACAAAGGGTGGTTGAATGCCCTGACCTGGGTTTAATCTTTCAGAGCTAAACAAGAAAATAGGGAGGCAGAGAACCAGCTCTCATAGTCACCCTTTGGCAAAAAGACCCCCTACTTCTTAGAAACTTGAGGGCCACCTTGAGATGTGTATGGTCTGGCCGGCCACTCCTGGGGTGGGAGTGTGACAGAGAGTCCTGAAGCATAGGAGAGGGAGCTGCAGGGACCCTTCTGGAGCCACCCTGTCCTGATAAGGGTGACATGAATCACTGTCTTCACCCTATCCCCACAGACAGCAACCATCACCCAGGTCCAGGATGATGACTCACCTGTCTTTTTGCATTTAGTGTCCAGCTGATCCCACAGAGAGACTTTGGACCATGCAGCCTTTCCCCAGGGATCTGATCTTACAGGTGCAAGAAGAGCTCAAAATGCATTAAAATCTCCCAAAATCTGACTTAGGCAATCAGGTTTTTGCTTCTTTGACACCTGCAAGGCCATAAATTCACTGGTCTAGAGGTCACCTTAAAGCCCTCCCAGAAGTAGGCTGTGCTTGTCTTTGAAGAAGTTAGGAAGATTGGGGGGAAAAAAATCTTTCCTAAAAATACCCAAACCTCTATGGTGTCTTAATTTATCGGAAAAAATCACTGATGATTTGCAGCTACTTTTTGGGTAACAGCTTGGTTGGCCCCTCCACTGTGCCTGGCAGAGCTACATGGAAGCAGCCAGACGTCAGCAGTAAGATTTTGGACAACTCAGCCTCCAGCAACCTCTCCCACCACCGTGTGCCACCCCTCTCACTGCCCAGGCAAAGCCAAAATGCTCAACCCTCCTTCCCAGGAGCAGCTTCAGGCAAGTCATGTAGAGAGCTCTGTCTTCCTGCATGACTGATGTTGTTGCCATTGTGCTTTTCATTTAAGTTCTGCTGTGAGCAACATGATCACAGAAAAATAACATCATAGGAAAATGAAGAAGGGCAAAAAAGAGATTCTTGGATTTGTCCTGTCAGACTGCTGGGCAGGAGCTGGATGGTATTGCCATTAGTTTTATTTTCTCTGTAGCTCCCTGCAGCTCTGGGTACCCCCATGCTAACACAGCTCTTCAGAGGTGTTTAATTACAGCATCCCAGGTACCAGGAATGCAGATGGAGGGGGGACCGTGGAGCAGCAGGGTGCCACGTGGTGAGTCAGGGGTGCATGAGAGGGGATCATCTTCCTTCCAGCACAGACCTCTACCAGAGGAGGAAAGGTTGAACACCCAGGATCGTCAGCAGGACAGGGCAGGCACCCCTGCAGGCGAAGCAACACCTGGCAGAGTGTGCAGGATTTCCTCATGTGACATTTGTGCGAGCGCAGCTGGTGAAATGGCTCATTCACAGGATGTGTTACCTGGGAACGGAGTCGGGTAATGCAGAGGTGTGGAGATGAGGTAGTTTTTCCTGCAGGTACAAGTTCTGCCAAGGGTAAGCGGGCTATGTGTGGCCTGAATATTTCCTCCAGTCAAGGGCATCATTTTGCCCTCAAAGAAAGTGCACTGAGATTACATGGACCAGGGTTTTGAGAGCGTCCGGATGACATAGGTTGGAGGATATAAAAAAGCAAGTTCTTCCCGGGTGTAACATGCATGTACTATATACCCAAGGGCTGTCTGTGAAGGAGAGGTGGCTGCAACTCTCCATCTTTCCCTCAAACAGTTTCTTGACAGTAGTTTCAGAACAGTGTTTTTTTCCCATCACCCTCATCCCCTGTCCCATCCCATGGCTTCCTGCTGTTTCCTTCCAGAGAGACACCTCCATCACTGCAATGACCAGGCCACCCTAGATCAGAGAGTGGCACGGCAGGCACTGTGCCACCCAGGCTCCCCAAGGTCTCTTAGGGCCATGGAGGGCACACTGTGGGGGCAGATGTGATCCTGCTTCCCATGGCAGTGGTAACACGAGTTCAGTGGGTGTTGAGAAGGGGAACACCAATCCTGGTGGGTCTGAATCCAGATAATATTCAGGATTGTGAAAATTAGTGGGAGAAGGGATTTTTTGCTTTTTGTTTTATGCTTTTTTTTTTTTTTTTTACTCTTCCCCCCCACCCCACCCGTCGCTCCTCTCGCTGCTCCCGTGTCCATCACCGCCGCGGGGCGGGCGGCGCAGCCGGCACACGGGCTCCCCCCGGCGGCCGCCTTGGGGTTCCCCACGGGACCCCTCAATTCCCGGACCCCGGGACCCCTTGCACCTGGTACCCCCTCATCCCCAGGACCCCTCATCACTGGTACCCCTCATTCCCAGGACCCCTCACCCCCGGGACCTCTTATCCCTGAGACCCCTTATCCCCGGGACCCCTCATCCCCAGGACTCCTCAATCCCGGGACCCCTTATGTCCGGGACCCCTCATCCCCAGGACTCCTCAATCCCGGGACCCCTTATCCCTGGGATTCCTTATCCCTGGTACCCCTCATCCCTGGGATCACTTATTCCTGGTACCCCTCATTCCCGGGACCCCTTATCCCTGGGACCCCTCATTGCTGGGATCCCTTATCCCCAGAACCCCTTGTCCCCGGGCCCCCTCATCCCTGAGCCCCCTCATTCCGGGCCCCCTCATTCCCGCACGGCTCCCCGCAGGCGATCAGCCCCCTCCCTCACCCAGTGCCCGACCCCAGCTCGCCCAGCCTGACCGCGCAGTGCCCGCGGCCGGCCAGGCTTTGTGCCGCGTCCAGCTCTGCCCCTGTGCCCTTCCCATCGCCATCCCGCCCGGGAACGGGATGCGCCCCGCGGTGCCGCAGGGGGAGCCGTGCCCGTGTGTTCTCCCGATGGAGGGAGCAGGGTCAGTCCCGGCTGGGGTCCCTCCCGAAGCATGGGGACTGGCATGGGAAGTGAGTATTTGCTGCTGTCAAGAAACAGGGTTTAGGGAGGAGAAGTGGGTCATGGAAAATTCCCAGCAGTGGTGGCTTCTCTGACACCCAGAGAAGGTCCGCAGGGCACGGACCTCTCCCTGATGTCCGCCCTCTGACAGCTTACAGGCGTCTCTGTTACAGACACCAAACCCTCCACCGCTGACCAGTCCTGGACCAAGGCGGAGGCTTTTAAACTCTGAAGGAGAGAGAGTCCCGTGGAGCAGGAAAGGGAGAACAGTCCAGGAGGAGACCTTCCCTCCAGTGCCTCCTTGCAGGTTGCTAAGTCTGAACAGCAGCCGGCCTCTTTGATCCAGGACTGAGAATGGTTTCATGGGAAAGGGGGAGGACAGAGGAAGGAGCCTGTCATCCCCCATCACCCTCCGGCCTGCTGTGTGCAGGGCAGGTTGGGTCATGAGTGCAGCCGCTCCTTCCCCATCCTGCATGTACCTGCAGGTTTTCTGGCAGAACAGGTTTTCTGGTATTAGCGATACTGCTGCTTCTTCCTGTCTCCCAGTCCCACCCCGCAGTGCTGAAGGAAAAAGAAAGAAAAAAAA
>VXAU01001363.1:845469-858583 GCA_013399695.1 Formicarius rufipectus
AAAAAAAAAAAAAAAAAAAAAGCAGCAGTTAGTGCCTTGTGCTTGTGAAGCTTCACAGCTCCTCAGTGCACATCCCTGAACGCCCCCATAAAAGCTCTCACAACAGACAGGTACCTGCTCTCCCACTTGTCCTCCCACCAGGAACACTCAGTTCCCTTTCAGTGATTCAGATTAAACCACCCCCTTGCCCAGGACAAGCCCGTTGGTGTTACCAAACAGGAAGGTCTCACTGATCACCTCTCACTCCTCACCACCCACTCACCACAGCCACCTTCCCTTCCTGGCTTCTTGCTCCCTGATCTGGAGCAGGACACAGCCAGCCATGCCCGTGGTGCTGAGCCTGGCCTCCCTCCTGTCTCTCTCACAGCCCACATGCTCCTGCCTCCCCAGTGGATGGTCTGGAGTAGATGTTTCACCTAGCAACCCAAACCTGGACATGCAAAACTGAGAGCACCTCCAGGTCCAAGTGAGGAGGTTCACCAAGGATGCTTACCTGTCTGTGCAGCTCCAGGGGCTTCATGGGCACCTCTTGCTTTCTATGGCATTCTTTTTTGGCAAAATCAAATGCATTGCTCCCAGCTTCTGGCATCAGAATTGAGCAGGATCTGGTCAGGAGTGCTCATCACCCCTCCATCTCCTTTGGTTTTAGTCAGCATGAGGAATGCACAGTTGATCAGTTTAGCCTACATAGTACTGCTTTTTATGGTGGTTTTTTCATCCCTGAACTCAACTTCAGCAAGTTGTGTGACTTGCTAAAAACTTTGGCTCCTCCATTTGGCTGCAAGATGAAGGTGTTCTTTGGTAACCTTTGTTGGATAGAACCAGCCTGCTTTCCTTACAAAGAGGTTTCCCTTCCCTTTTTCTGTACTGCTCCACCTAAGCGGTGGTTTTGCTCTTCTGGAGGTGGTGTGCTCCTGGCATCACTCTGAGTGGATGCAGTTACCACATCGTTCATCTTGGATTTTGGTAAAAGTCCACCTGATAGTCAAGGACTTTTTTAACCTTAAAATTGACGTTTCTGCATTCTGGATCTTGTTTAGGAGTCTTTCAGCAAAAAAAACAGAAACTACAATTTAGCCAATCCTGTTCGTGGAGAAGGCATGGAGAATGCAAACTCCTCTATTAAATGTCAGCTAATAAATAAGGATCTAAAAAAGATTGTTTAAAATCCCATTATTTTCCCCACACAGAGCAGTATCTTCCTGTCATTGCAGTGGTACTCTGGCTTCCCATTTCCCCTGAGTGTGCTTGCCCACCATCCACAACCACCCAAAGCCCCACAGCACAACCAGCTGAGACTTGCAATACAGAGTATGAGCACATGCTGAAGAAACAAAGAAAACAGCAGATGGAAGCCTTTAAATTGGAATTTCCCAGCCTCAGAGAATACATGAAAAAGCTTCAGTCTCTTCATTTAGTACTTTACTTCTTTATTTAGTCTTTTCCTATGTGAACCACTCTGGTCACAATTCGTAACTTTGTCTGTAAGAGTGATTATTGATTAATAAATAATTTATTAACAATTTCCTGACTACACAAGGATGGGATTCTCTGGGGGAAATATACTTTCCTCATGTTTCTTTTAAAGCTGTCAGATTTCTACCTTAATTGCACAGATACAAAGCCAAACTCTATTGACGTCAGCGCAGTTATCTAGGTTTTATTAATATCAGAAAAATATAAAAAACAGTATCAAGTAAAAATTCACAGAGAATAATAAAACACCCACACAAATCTCCCGTTGACTTGTTCCTGGTGCTGATACTTCACTTACTTGCAATGCATGGTTGAAGTGCCTATGCCTCTAGGCTCAGACCAGAGCTCTCCTTTGCATCATCTCTGCCCCTTGAGAAAGAAAATATCATGCAGAAAACGCCTCTAACACTACAGTAATGGGGTGAGATTAGCACTAGAAAAAAACCAGCACTCTCTGGCTCCAGACTCAGAGAATGTCAGGGTCCTGGGAGCAGGAACAGGCTCTGCACCCTCTTTCCCCTCCTCGCAGGTGCAGGGCTGCCTGTGTTCAAGGTCAGCTCCGATATGGTGTTGCTGAGTAACCTTGAGGCTGAACAGCATGGAAGGAGCAGTGTGAGAAAGTCCTAGAAGAGGCTGAGGCCTCCCCACCTTGGCACTTGGATGGGGGCCCTTGTAAAGCTTGTGCACCCACATGAGCATGTCTGTGCCCAGCCGTGAGCCTCGCTGATCCCAGCCTTGCCTTACTGACCCAGCTTCCTGGCTTCACTCCCGACCTGTCCCTTCACAACTGATCTGCATGGTCAGCACTGGACACATCCCATTCACAGAAACCCAGGGTTCAGCTTTGTGCTGCAGCTACATTACTGAAGAGCCCTAGCTATTGAGTAAGCAATGACTTTGAAGCATGTGCAAGTAGAAAAACTGATATGCAGAAAACGTGGTCTATAGCATTTATTGGATTTCCCTGATGTTAATTACAAGAGAAAGAACAGTTCCCTCTGTTTCACTTACCATGATCGCGTGAACCTTCTTTCTTGCATTCCTAAGACAAAACATTGAAGATGTTTTTTGATTTACCTCTGAAAAAAATTGAGGAGTTTTAGAATTTTACTGAATTAAATGCAGCATCACCTGAGTGCTGGGGCCATGTCTTTGATAGATACGAGCTCCAACAGCTCTGGGGAAGCTGTGGAAATAACCCAGGGCTGGTCTGCACTAGGTAGGGAAGTGACATCCTGGGAAAGCTGCTCAGTGGCCCCAGAACAGCTCCTCTTCACTTCCAGGCCCAAAGATGGACTCTGACACCTCTGTGGCAGCAAGATGATAGTCTTCAAAATGAAAAACAGACAACACCAGCAGCCTGTCAAGCACATAAGTAATCTCAATGGCTCCAACAATTTCATAGGCCTTAAGTTGAAATTCAAGCATGCAAACAGTATTTCATAGATGAGGCTTAAAAGAGCATTGTTTTAAAGCTGCTTTTTGTTGTCTTCACTTCCGGGTTTTCTGTTCCACACCTTCATGGTTCAGTGGTGTTACTGAACGCCAAGGAGTCAATCCTCAGCACCAGCCCTTTGAGGCTCTTTTGAAGTAATTAGTCTGAGAAGAAAATAGCTGCCACAGTTTGGAAGACTAATTGGTGGGTCAGCACTTTTGTTCCACCTCTCCCTGCCATTTTTTGTTCTCTGCTTTCACTGGGAACCCAGAGTTCCTGTGATCTTCATTACTACCCTGTAGCAGCCCACAAATGAAAAGATGGCTTTGTTACAGATTGCTACAATAACTACTTTTCAGCGGTATGTCTTCTTTTCAAACACCAAGGTTCAGAACTTGCACAACTGGAATACTCCCACATGCTAAGCATTATTTATTAGAGTTATAAATCAACTCTTTTAACTCTATGGTACATCTGGACAGCAACAAATCAACCGAGCTATTTGACTTGGGTGGAGATTTGGGAAGATCTTAAGAGACAGGATCGGCAACCCCGCACAAGTGACTGTGCAGAGCTGACCTCTGGGAGCATCACCTCGAGGTTACACTGGCGGGGGAAGCCGCTGCTGCAGGAAGGGAAGACAAAAGGCATTCAGCACATTCCTATTGCATGAAGGCAGTGCCTACTGCGATGCCTTCCAATCACTTTTCCTTTTCTTCAGTCAGGGCCTTGCTCCAAGCCTGAGCCGTACACTGTCAGGATCAAAGAGCATACTTTTATATAATACATGTCCTACCACATCCTGCTGGGGAGGCACTGGCCTAATGACAACTTTTAGGCTTTCGTTGATAAAAGTAAAACCAGGCAACTTTACTTCTTATGTGTACAACAGTCAGGGTTTCAAACTCCTGTTGAAGCCTCTGAGCCCCTTTAATCTGCTTGTGATGCTGCCCTGAGCAAAGCCATCAGCAGAGCAGCTCCAGTCATGCTGGATGATGAGGAGCCACTGCCAGAGGCTGCTGAGAAGCAGCAAAGCTCCTGCTTACAGGCTCCTGCAGGGAGATGAGGGTTTGTAAAGCCAAGAATAATGGACCTGCCGCTAGACCCTCCACCTGCCAAATGGCAGCATTCACACTGAGGTTTTTGAACAGACTGTACAACACAAAGTGAGGGAAATCACCCAACACTGTTTCCTTTCTAAGTGGCAGGAGTCTCTTTGAAGCTTGGAGCAGCGTATCTAAAATCCAAGCTGCCTTTTGAAGATGTACTTGTTACTTTTAATCAGATAACAGTGGAAATACATTTAAAGACTCATGAAACTTCTAAGTCAGACTTTTTCCTTTCCCGAAGTAAAAGACACTAAGATTAGCTGGTGGAATCATCAGTTAATGAATGATGTGAGACAGACAGCAATGTGCATGTGAAAATAGGGTGAGAAGCGTAACTCAGCACCACAAATTTCATAGTGGCAGCCTCAGTGCTTCTAGAAGCCTGCAGCATGTCTGACATTAGGTACCACTTCATTATGCACTTAATCTGATCCACCTGTGTGCTGCTACACACAAGAACACTTTCACTTCCGGAATACTCCCATCCTGTCTACTCCAAATCTATCAGCACATTGCTTTGTTATGGCATCATCAGTTCACTGATCCCATGAAATCCACTTTTTGGGTGGATTTATGTCCTAGTTTCCCTACTGGAAGGAACAGGTCTGTCTTGCTAGTCTCTACATATTAGGTAAAAAAACCCCAAACCCCAGGGATTATATCCACTGATGGCAGCCTGCAATTACAATCAATCAGCTCTACAAGAGGACTGACCACTCCCAAAATGGTATTTCACTGTGTCACAGCAGGGAGCAGGCAACACTATGCAACATGTACCTCAGACAGAAACCTTCTGGTCACATCTTAGAAATGGCACCAGCCTGAATCCACACAGCTGCACCTGGAGACCATCAGCACAGAGCAACTGATGTAATCAGTGAACTGAGCTGACCTGACCAGCTCTGAGCCAGGAGAGGTGCTGCCCACACTGCAGAGCTCCCTGGAGCAGCCAGGTAATGGGCCACAGCCTTTCCCAACGTGGCAGCTGACATGCTCCCGGCAAAGTGCAAGGCCTTGTATCATTCCCTTCAAAAGCAAGAACTCCTCTCAGAAGGCAAAGACAGAACCCTACCCAAAAAACACCTGAAATACAAGCACTCGCCTCACACTGCAACTGGTGACTACCAGGGAGGCACAATTTGAGATGTTTTATACCCGCATCACCAGTTGATCCTGCTACCACATGGCTAAAACCCAGCCCCGTTTTCTACAGCAGTGTGAGGCAGAATCATCGGTTTTGTAATAGACATGCTGTAGGGGGTTGGCTATGTTTTTGAAGGATCTCCACCTCACAGCCTGGCATTCAACCACTTGTGATGGTGTGCTCACAAGTTACTTTAAGGAGGTGTGTGCCTGCACTAGCATAAAGGTGTCTTCCTGAGGGCACACAGGGATTAGTAACATGCCTTTCACATTTCCAACACGCATGAAAACCGACCCTTTTAAAGTACAAACCCAGTTTAAACAGTGGTAAGCAATTTTCTTTTAAACAAAAGCCAAGACTAAAAGCTGTATCTAAATTAAAAAATGTGGTTTCGTATTATTGCAATAAACATCCACCTAACCTAAGGGCACTTTCAAATGCTTTGTGGTTTCACCCTATCTTTCTAGCAGTTTGCTACACATGCTAATCCCCAGTGACAGCTCACTGCCAAGGCCACATACACAAATTCCTAGACCTCCACCCCACCCCAGGAGCTGCTGAAGCCATCCCTGCTTTAACCACCCAAACACAATCTTCCCCTTCATCCCAGTTCTGCTAAAATAATTTGACTAGAAAAAGCAGCTCACTGTGCAGTAGAGCCTTGATCTCTCAAAACAGCTCCTACAGAAACCAATGAAAGAACCACAAAAACTCTCTTTGCCACTCTTTATTTTTCAGGGCAGACAGCTGTGAAGAGCAACAAACCCCCCACCCCTAATTAGTAGTCATAGGCCAAGATCTGTCATGTATGTCACATCCATTTCCTGGTTTTGAGGGACCAGGCTACTATTCATACTGTTAACAAAATAATCAGATTCCTCAACATTGGCATTTAGGACACTCACTTCCAGAGATAAGCAAGTCAAATTTGGAGACTTCTCCAAGGCTCTCCCCAAACGAGGCTGGAGGAGGACATGCCTGTGCCATGGTGGTAGTGCACACCACCAGCTCCACAGCTCTAGTCCTGTATTTGGAGTTGCTCAGAACCTCACGGAAGGGGAAAAAAAAACCCCCACCAAATCCAACTTAGATAGCAAACACCAGTGGAATTTTGTTTAAAAAAAAAAGCAGCCTGTAAGGATCAGAATGCCAACAGCTGACTTCTGTTTTAAGAAGCTGGCAGCTACACACCGTTGATTACTCAACACGTGCTTCTTGCCCAGGTTTCAAATCTCCACTGCTGGTACAGCCACCCGGCCAAGGCTTTTTTTTACTATCTCATTCAAGAGGGATCACCATTGCGTCTCCAACTTTGCAGATTTCAGCAGGCTGTATGAATACTTACTTGGAAAAGCAATAAGGGGGTTGAGTCACAAATGAAGATTGACCAAAACCAAATCCTTTATTTCCACAACTGTATAAATGTGCTCCAAGTATGTGTCCAACACAAGTTAGAAAAACAAAAGAGAACATGCCAGTTGCAAACTAGATCAGTTCGTTGACGTGCTGACTCCTTGGTATTAGGCTTAGTTACACAAGACCAGTCACAGTAAAAAGATACATTTTAGAGTACAAAGAGTAGCAGGATGTTAAGCCATTTCAGTTGTGCACATACAAATCACACTTCTGGCAGAAAACGCAGAGAAGTTCGCATTACAATGCTGGAAGCTATGTTGCATCACTTTAAATGGCATCAATATCGATATCGTCATCTTTGTTGTTTGCAGGCTTCACAGTTTCAACTTTAGGTACACTGGCAGTTGTAGAGTACACCACCTGTGGAGAAAAGACACTTGCTTTTACTATGGCACCTACAGCCACTGAAGCACTGGAGTAATTCTAACACCTGCCCACCCAACCACTGTCCTGTCTGTCGCCATGACCTGCTCAAAATGCTGCTCTGCAAGGCCAAACTGTGCACATGCCCCTGTAGGAAGTGGGATCTCTCCAGAAGGAACTGTGAAGTACTGGGAAGAGAACAACCAACCCATCCACATGCAACACATGCCCCAGTCAGCCACCTGGAGTGTAACTAATGGATTTTATCTAGACCTAAACTGTGAGGGAAACTGTCAGTTACTCTTTCATCAGCTTTTGTAACCAACACCCCCCTCCACTAACTCATCTAGAACATGAAGGTTTATGCACAGTACCTTTTGTCAGCCTTCAACTACACGAGCTGTTACTGTGCAAGAGACTACTGATCTGGAGTCACAGCCTCGGGCTAACTCAGATGCACTTATATAGTGACCTCAGGTAGACAAGACACTGTAGCAAGAACCCCTTGACAAAGCCCTAGGAATGGAGTGTTCCTCCAGTTCCCAACATGCACAGTGATACGCACAGGAGCTATTCTCAAGGGCACCAGGACAAGGTTACTTACAAGACAAACATGCAAGAACAGTACAACCTTGGAGCTGCTGACAGTGAACAAGCCTTTCCTACCTCTATGTTTTCATCTTCATCCTCTTCTTCATTACCGGAAGATTCTTCTTCAGCTTCCTTTAGCCATTTAATAAATGGTTCTGCTTTGACACGGATTTCTTTGGCAAGCTCCTTAGAAACATATTTCTTTGAGGCCTGAAAGAAAAGGACTTCACTTAACACTGAAGGAGTTTATACCAGACCATACCCAAACACTGCAAGAATTTAAGCTGGAACTCTAACCCCATCCACTGCCTCAAACAGCCCATTTTTGGAAACCAAATTTCCTCTCTGAACAAGCTACTAGACCAGAACAGAAAAGTCAGATACTATAGGCTAGATTCAGGTACTTAGCTGGCACAGTATATTAAGCGCTACTCTTTACCTTTTCTGCCCAGCTAAGGATGACTTCTTCTTCCAGAAGATCTGCATCATACATTTCCTTCAAAATATGTGGTATTTTTGAAATAAGCTGAGACTGATGCATGGCTACCACACACTCAAAGCCATGGAGAAGGTACCTCTGAGCTTTCTTGTTGTTGTGGCAGAACTAGAATTGTAACAAAAACACAAGTGATTCAATTAGCTTTCCGAGTTTTCTGAACCTTGAATTGCAAGGTTTTAACAGTTCTTACTATCCCTCCCAGCAGTTCTCTCTAGATAACAAGCAGTTTCAAAGCAAAACACCACAGTAAGTCCTCTTTCCCACAGTACCAGGTAAGTACTACAGAAACTCAGAACAGTTGTGACCACGACTGCAAAAGAAGAGATGGCTTACACGAAGGAAGTGACGTCTGTATTTTCGGATTTGTTCACGAATCTTTTCGTCAAAAAGGACTTCAGTGAGAACTAGTGGGCCCATAGCCTTTACATCCAGTCTCTCTGCTTCTGCTACAATGTCCTTGTCAGAACTATCAATGACACCTTCTTCCTTCTTTTTCTAAAAGGAAGCGGGTACAGAGAGGAACATTTTAATGCCACTTGAAATCTGTGTCAATACTCTTTGCATCCTTCTCTTACCACTGCTGGCAGAACCAGAAGCATGTTGCTTTTGTTTCCTCACCAACATTTTATATCACTAAAATTGAGTGATTATATCAAGCAAACCAGAGAATAGCTACCTTCACAAAATCAAATAGTATGTTGACTCTCTCCTCCACAGTTCTTTCCAAGTCTTCACTAAGTGTGAGGTTCTTTGCATGGTCGCTGATTTCATCCATTCTACGCCTCTGGGCTTCTTCTGTTGTGTCCTCACCCCAGTCATCATCATCCTCCTCCTCCTAAAACACAAAAGCAGAACGAGATTCATACAGTGTTACTCCAGACTTAGTAATATGCGAGGATAGAAACAGAGACTTCGGAGCATTTTGATAAACCTGAAGAAAGGTTTACAGTACAGTCTGCAAGTCAAAGATCACAGAAAAAACAAACATAGAAATAATGGAAGCTACACATGAGTTTATAGCCATCTGTATGGTTATTTGAGATGCAGTTTTACTACTGTATCTAGATAACCCAGGTGCCTGAAAAGGAGTCCTAAAGAATATGCAGCTTTCACTTAGCAAGGAGCAAAAATGCTGTTACTGAAGAGCTAATAAAACTGCTAATCAAGGAGACACAGGGAGCCTTCTATTCCAGCAGTTAAGTTCCAGACGCAGTAGGAGCTTTTGGTGCAACATTGACCAGTAGGGAATGCCAGTGATTTCAAAGGTTTAACACACACCCTCATCTCCCCACTTTCCCTTCTACTTACCACAACCTGTGGAGGAGTAATCTCCTCTGGTGGTGGGGGTGGAAGCGTCTCATTGCTGGACACAGAACCATTCTCTTTGTCCTTGCCTTTTCTGTTCTTCTTCTCCTTTTCTTTCTTTCCTGTACCAGTGTCACCACTTTCTGCAAGTGAATTTTAATGTTTTGTTCTATGAACTAGAGTAAGCTACCAAGTCCCTGCATCTCTGCCAAATCCCCAAATACATTCAGGGAACATGTACATCTGGCAAGGAAACCCCCAGTTCCAGTCGAAGTCTTGCTTCTCATCAACATTGTCCAAGTCCATATAACAGGTGACCTCACAAAGCAGAGACCCCTGGAATAGGTTAGACTTTTCTATTCTAGCAAGCTTAAATTGCAGCAGGCAACTAGATGCTTACTACAGAGTGTTGCTTGCACAGAACATTACTGTTTTTACTTTCTACTCTTCTACTTTACACTGACTAAATGGAACAACTGCAACGGGGTACTGCCAACTATCTTTCCTCTTAAGTTCTGTCCTGCACAGGAAAATCCAATTCTTCACAAATAGCTCTACTTGGGAAGGACAGAGGATGATGAGGAAAGAGACTGGAAGCACAGCTACCGCACCCAGATCCCCAAACATACTCTAGGAGTATGGTGGAATTTTTTATTTTTTTTTTTACACTTCAATTAGATGTGAGCCATTTACTTTTCTACTTCATTAACTGCATTCATATAGAATTTTTCTTTAACCCTAGCAAATAAGGAAAGTACTTACCAGGTGGGTTTTTGAGAATGAACGTGCAGAGTTTATGGTTTGTGTCAAGCATGCCTCGATAGCCACAGGCTTTGCAAGAGTTACCTATAGTTTGTTTCTTAGGATTGACATGCTGCAAGAGAGAACAATCTTCAGTTAACATACCACTTACAGAACAATTATGCATTAACGCCTAATCCCGATGTTTACATTATCAGGATTAAGGTAGAGAAAGTCTAGAAGTACCAATTCAGCTCAGTAGTTTTGAACTGTTATAGATATAAAACTTTCCCCAAAGGTGCAAGCAGACATACTGCATTTTCTTTTCATATTCAAGTCAGTCTTTTAACTCTACACCACTTCCACAAACATCCAATGAAGTGTTTCCATAGTGCCACCATTAATATGGAGAGAGCACTCACCAGATCAGTTTCAGGATTCTCACACTCAGGACAGAGAACAAATTTTTTAATGAATCCATCCAACATGTCTTGCAGCTTATTCGCCTCATGAGATCCATTGACAATGTAACGGTCATTCTTAACATCAAACTGGGTCTGTGCTCCCAGCTCACAACCAAAAAATTTGGTAGGATCTGCAATGAAAGCATAATAAACACCTCCCTCGTATCTTCAGTGTGATTTTTAAACAGCAAGTAGCCATTATAGCTTCTCTCTGCTCCTTATTTCGTCCTGAGATAATAACATTTCTTTCTTACAAATCTTTAAAGAGTAGTATTAATGCTTTACTAGCTCTGTAACACTACCACTTCAAACATAAAAACATTAAAAAATGCTGTATCACTCCACACTACTTACACGTTGGAGGCCGATTAAGCGCCTTTGCAACGTCAACCATGTTGACTATAACCGTCTTTATTCCATTTCCTTTGCCCTCCACCTAAAGAAAACAAAAACCAGTGTCTTAAGTCAAGTGACTACAAAAACCACTCCCAGTGTGTATTCCCCAATTAACTACACTGAATTTTGCTTAGAACTTTATCTCCTTAGTCTGCACAGAAAGGAGTGGACACCTTCCCTATCTTTTGTGTGGCCAAGCATTATCACTACCTCACACTCCTTTCTCCTCCCGGGAGAGCAAGTGGAGTGAAACAATCCCTGCTACCCAGTAATGCTTAGGAAGTTACCTTGGCAATCAGACGGGGCATTTTGTAGCGATAGAACTGATCTGAAACACTGCGGTTGACGTTGACAGACATTTTGCCTTATTAGTAGCTTTATCAATAAGATGAAGAGATCTTTGATTGCAGTTTTTTGGTATCTTCTGTCTGGAGAAGACGGGATGACATAAACGACTGCAAGAGTTCTCGGTCTCTGACATGAAAAAATTTTCGCCACTGAGGCTGTAAGGTTCTTGCTTGTACGCTATGTTTCCCCAATACAGGTACCAGTGGCTGCGCAACAGCTCTGCAGGTGTCAATAAACAGAAAAAAAATTCATTTTAGCTTAATGTGCATCAATCCACTCCTGCTTCAAAGCTATATTTACAGGGAGGGAAGTAAATACATTCTTTAAGCTATAACTTTCTTCAACCTATGGAACTAAAAGTAACAGCCTTGGACTGTACTGTTAATGAACTTTTCCTACACTATAGTACAAAGCTGTCCACCCTCTCCTACTATCTAAAAACTACTGAACAGCCTAATACTATTTTCTGTACAATTAACTCCTGAAAAGAGTTCTGGCATCAGTAATGAAGGGCATACTGCTTGATTTATTATGGACACCAATGACTCTTGCACCATAAGGGTCACGTGGTATGTTTCAGGCTACAGGGCAGAAAAAAAGCAGGAGAAAGATCTGGAAATCAGTTTCAATTTCCACAGTATAGCATCAACCTATCACACAAATCGAAGTCTACAAAATTGTAGAGAAATATCAGCAAGATTGAAGCAGCAGCAATCTGTAGCCCAACATAGTTTTTACATGGCTTACCAGTTTTTGGATCGGAGTGGAAAAGAGTTGAAAATTACGTAATTCTCCCTCTCACTTATGGATTCTCATAGCAGCTTCTGTTGAGTTCTGACTTAACAATAAGCCTGATAAAGTCTGACAGAAGTTGCTTCACTGTAGAAAGCCTAGCAATGCAGAGGTACAGAGCAGTGCAGCAGCTTTTCCAGTTGATTTTTTTCTTGGGGGAAGGGGGGAGGAAGGGGAAGGAGGATGAATCCTATTATTAACGTTGCCTTAAGCAGTATTTACATATTTAAATTAACATGTGTCTCTATAATCAGATCTAAGATTACTTAAGCCACAACTGGCTGACTACAGAGGCAACCCTGACTACAGAACATGGCTATTCTGACACGTCATCATGTTGTTATCGTTAACGACAGAAGCGTTGACACACTAAAATAGCCTTCTCAGTATCTGTACGTAAGAGCCCCTCTATGGTGCAACATGATCCGAGTCCCTCTGGTCAGGTTTACAACTTCTTTACACAGAAGCAAATGGATTTGTATAAGCCTTGCGTTCTACATTAGCCCAGACGCAGTTTTACCCTTCCTCAGCAAAAAGCACACCGCGGACTCCGTTTCGAACACGAGATTTGCTTCCCCAGCGATGCCTGAAAAAAGCCACCGCGCAGCCCGACCACGCGTTTGCAGAAGCAGCTATCACGGGCGACCGAGCTCCCCAAACGAGCGCAGCGGCGCTTCTCCTCCTTCCCGATCACAGCTTTTGTCTGCCGCAGGCTGAAGCTCCCTCTCCTGGTCCCCGGGACACCTCATCCCAAGCACCACCCTCCCCTCCTCCTCCCCTATACGCCGCGCACGGAGGAAAGAGCGGGAAGGCAGAGCCCACTCCCTGCCGCACAGCGCCGCGTCCCCGCCCCGCTCCTGATGAGTCATAAATGCAGCAATTAAGCACTGAGTCAGCGCTGGCAGCCACTGGGCGGGGGGGGCATCCCCCTCCCCACCCCAGGCCGCGCATGCGCCGAGCAGGCGGAGCGCCCCCCTCTGGGCGGGAACTGCGACACCGCCCCCCCTCCCCTTCACAGCGCGGGAGGCGCGGCCC
>VXAU01001363.1:858681-953082 GCA_013399695.1 Formicarius rufipectus
CCCCCCCCGCTCCCATCAAGGTCCTGGACGCTTCGTTACACAAAACCTCTCCCATTATTCACCGTTTACCGACATCCCAAGGCCCCAGCCCAGCCTGAACAGCTCCCTACACGACCACCTCACCGCACTGCCCTCATCCGCCCTACTCCGGTACCAACACTCACCGTTTTCGTCCAATAAAGACATAAACCCAACGCTGCTCGCCCCGGGCTGCGACGAAGCCGATAGTGCGAGGAGAACAGGGCCGAGGGGGCGCTTATAATGAGACGGAGGGAGGCGGAGGCGGACGCCGCAGCCTCCGGGTCCCGGCGTCCTGGGGCTGGCGGTATCAGCAGCGAGAGCAGCGCCGGGCAATCTGCGGGCAAAACACAATCAGGGACATCGTTAGCGGCGACACCTGTGAGGGAGAGGGAGGAAAAAGAGGGGGGAGAGGAGGGAAGGGGGGAGGGAGAGGCAGCGGGCGGCGCGCAGCCGAGGCAGGAGGGGGCGGCGGACGGGCCCCGGCAATGGCTGCCCCGTACTCACCTCTAGAATGTTCTCGCTCCGACTGAACAACGCCAGAGCTGGGATCAATCAGCCAGCGGCGCGCCCCGCCCCCCGGCTGCACCATTGGCTCCCCGCTCGCCTCGGAGCGGCGCTATTGGCTGAGGCCTCGCCGCTCCCACTTTCTATTGGTGAATACTGCTGTCAATCAAGGGAGACCCGGCTTCACCGCCCTCCCCTGCCGCCCTCCCCCCTGCCAGGGCCCCAAAGGACATCGCGTCTACAGCGACCAAGTCTCGCGAGAGAGCGCGGTGCGGTGCGGGCTGAGTCAGTGCGGCGGGTGGGGCGTGACGGGGGCTGAGGGGACCCAGAGGGCTCCGAGGGGCTGGGCGATGTCTCGGAGGGGCTCCGGGGAGGCTCTGGGGGGGTCACGGAGGGGCTGACGGGCGCACCGAGGTCGTTCCGAGGGGCTGAAGGAGTCCGCGGTATCTGAGGGGAATCCGAGCCTCCTGCAGCCCCACCGCACTGCCCTGTGTGCCGGGAGACTTCGCCGTCCTCGGCTGCCCCTCAGGGCTGCCCTCCCTACCGGGGAGACGACCGACTGCCTGCAGGGCAGTGACCGAATGCTTTGACATCACTGTAACTAAACTGCAAATGATGTAAAGCAATTAAATTGCTGAATAAGTTGTGTTTTTCCTGTACGTCCGGCTTTCAGGGTGCGGGAAAGAGCCTGTTGTTTACTTTCAGTGTCATAAAGACTCCGTGATGGGTGGCTCTGTGTGCCTGACCTGCCTCAGAAAGGATGACACAGTTGTCATATGCACGTACTCTAAAGTATTGACAGCCCTGTGTATCTGAATTGGGACCTTGGGTGAAATGGGTGTTTGGATTTACATTCACAAAAAAGCAAGAAACTTGGATCCTTTCATCCCTGTTACTTATTTCCCCCATCTTCAATTTTCACTCTTGCAGTGTCACAGGAACTACATATTTTGGGTAGTTTAGAAAGTCAATGTTCAAGTAGCAAAGAATGTTTTTATGACTATGAACTGAGTGGTGAACCAGCTCTCTTACCCCTGTAAATGCTCCCCAGCAGAACAATGCTCCTCAGTTCCTGTCACTGTCTTACTGAATAATGTGGTAAATCTTGATGGCTCTGTGGGTATAGAGAGGAAAAGAGACGGAGCAACAATAGAACTAGTAGTGATACTAGATAATGTATATTCTAAATCTCTTCCTGCCTGAAGGTAGTTTTGAAGCACAGGTTTCCTGGCAGAGTTTGATGTGGTCAAAGGACACATTTCTCCCATTCAAGTTCATCATGAATGTTTTTGGCTGGATATGCAAAAGAAATGAAGTCAGATATGAAGGTGACTGGACATTTCCAGTGGCACTCAACAGTAAAAGATCTTGTTCTCTCAGCTGGAGCAATGAGAGACAAATCTACACATCTCAGTGCTTTCTAGCAAGAGCCTCCTACATGATAGCATCTACCTTTGTTACATGTCTTCTTTCATGGAATATTCTCTGTTCAGAGTAGCTGGTCTTTGTAGCCAGGACACCGTCCTTTAAAGCATCACAGAGTGGTTTGGGTTGGAAGATACCTTAAAGATCATCTAGTTTCATCCCCCCTCCATGGGCAGGGACACCTACTAGACCAAGTTGCTCAAAGCCCCATCCAGCCTGGTCTTGAACAGTTCCAGGGTTGAAGAGTCCATTGTGCAAGTTTGTCTTGGACTTCACTATCTGCATTTGGAAAAGTTAAAAAATTCTTCAGGATATGCTATTTATCTCCTTGATAAATACACAGCAACACTTTTTGAAACATGAGAGAGTGTGTAAGGGCAAACTTGAAGAATCTCCAAAATACTATCATGAGGGGAAAAAAAGTAATAAAAAAAGTGGGATGCAAGAAAAGCACGGCAGGAAATCCTTTGCTGTGAAAATATGCAGCACATATAACTTGCTAAATGCCTCCTGTCTGTGGCTTTAGCTCCATTTTACAACACCTAGGTGGTTAATAAATTATGAGTGTTAAAGCATACTGCTGCCAACACCACTTTTAGTGAGCTGCTAAAGGGAAAAGAGACCTTGTATTTGGTGCTATTTTACATAATGAATAACTCTGGACAGTTAGAATTAGTAGCATAAATAAAGATTTTTTTATATATATATAGAATATAAATTCACATAATTAAGGAGGTACCACTTTGGTTTCTTCTCCAAAAAGCAGGTCCCACCCAGGTGAAGTCCTATGACACTCTCCTGGATTATACAAACCAGAATAAAATTGCAGATTATTGACTTTTTTGTGCCTAGTTGTTGATTTTTTTCCTCAGCAGAAAATTTATTAATATTAAATGTCAGATCCCAAATATTTTTACTGAATCTAAATATTTACAGTTTGTTAATTTTAATATTTCGTGGCTTTGACAATTCATGAATTCTGAAGTTCATAGTCCACATTGCTTGTGTGACCTTCAAAATACAGACTGCTTGTGTGCTTTGCATTTTACTGGTAGAAACTAAGCAGGTTTTATATATACTTCTGTAGTTACAATATTTTAAATGGCATTAGTAAGTCAGGTTTTGTGAGTGGGTTCATATCTGAGAATTCATATCTGAGAAAGTTTTCCACAGTGCATGTCCTTATCATGGAAATGCTTTGTTATTGCTCAGTTCAGCCTTGAAAAATCCAAGTTTGTTCTATGTTGCCTTAGTATTATTAGAAATAACAAAGAATCAGTACATGTGATAATGCAGCAAAATCAAAATTCTATCAAAAATATATTCAAATCTTCAAAAATTGGTGTTGAAATCATGTGTCTTGTCCTGTCTGTGGTTTATTCCACAAGTTTGTCCTCTATCAGTGCTCAATACCCATTCAGTAACCTTGGCCTTGAAGCATGTTTTGCCTGTGCTATAAGCTTTATGTGTTATCTCCCAGTGGCTGGTTCAGAGCTCTTATTTTGTTCAGTGCTGGCAGGAACCCCTAGAACTGGAGTAAGAGATGCCTTGTTGTGCTGTCTTCACAGCTTTGGCTCTAATTTCAGTAATTTCAGAAGATGGAAGGAGAGTCAAGACTATAATTACATGGAATAGCAATAACCTTTCTTATTCCTCTCTTGGCAATGTGTGGAGAAAGTTTAATTATTTACATGCCAGTTGGAATATGCAGCCTTTGGGGAAAGGTGGGTCCAAAATCCATTGGGATTGACACTAGGTGCTGATCAGTCACAAGGGCAGAAGTTAATTCTGGTTTTCCTGTTCCGGAGCTCCACAGTCACTGCTGTTGGGTACCTCACTGGTCATCTTGGGGAGACTCACTTTGTGAAATGCTTTCCTTTCCATGCTCTGTATCACCACCATTCTTGTTAGCTATTAGTAGTAGTTCAGGAGTCAGTATACAGAGGGCAAAAAAGAGAGCCAGTGTGTGTTAGATACACATGTAGCCATTATTTATGGTAGTTGTTTTTGTTGCTTCTATTACTATGCAGAAATGCTAAAATCTCCCAGCTAGTGTTTGGGTCTTAGGGCCCTGAAAGGGCTCAGTGTCAGCACAAGGCAAGCTCTGCCCCAAACCTGTTGTTGTCTCAATAGTCACAGTGAGGTTCCCTCTGCCCTCCCTCCTTCTCTTCCAAGGTATGTCTGCCTCTGGAAGAGAGTTGCCTCAGCAAGGAGAGGCAAACAGCCTCTCTGCAGAATATAAACTAGTGTTTGATAGCAGCGAAGTCCCTGCCTCGGAGACCTGTCTTTTCTTTCTGTGTCTCAGCAGTGGGTGAAAGTGCTGGTGATAGGAATCAGGGCAGCCAGGTTTTCTCAGTTTGTCCAGATAACAGCTCTGGCTGTGGGCCTAACTGGCAACCAACAGCATTATGCAGCACTCGCATGCTTGTGGTTGGCAAATCTGCCTGCTACATTTATATGGTTGCTGAAAGGAATGGATGTGGAAGATAAGGAATCCCTGGAAATATAGCTTCCAGCTGAGAATGTGCTGTCAAAGTTACCTGCCTATTCATTATGCCCATTAGTAACCTCTGCATTTACATTTACCTGCTACTTATTGTAGCCAGGCTTCAGACATCAAAATCTGGACGTGCATTAAGTTAAATCTCTCGTCTAGTAACGTGTTAGCAATTTACACTTTCATTTTCATTTCATTAAAGAAATTGCTCTGGTCCTCTGCAGCTGTCATGTGCTTTGCCAACGCCTCCACAGATTAATCCCCTTTCATCCTTTTTCTTTGGCTTCTGATGGTCTGGCAACAAGTGCTATGATTATCAGTATTGATTTCCCAGCAGATGTTAACTCTTAAGTAGTAAAAAAAGACTAATGAGCCAATTACCTATTGGCTTTCTACTTTTCCTAAGAGGAAGCTGTAGCCCCTGGCACTGGGAGCCTATCTCCAAACTTCCTCCCAGGGAAGACCTTGGAGGTCCTAAGTACTCTTAAAGTCCTTCTCCTGTGAGCAGAAACATGGCTGCTGAGCTTGTTTCGAGGGGTCTGCACTGTTGGTTGCATCATGTTTTGCTCATCAGTTCTACTCATTTGAGCATGGAGGAGTTTCTTTGCTTTAGAGCAATATGAGGGCATTGCTGGGAGAGCTGTGGTTTGGAGGCAGTACTGAGGCCCAGCCAGGGAATACATTTGTGCTTCTGCTGGCAGCTCTAGAAGAGGAGGAGGTATCCCTGATGCTTTGCTGGAGGCAAAGGAAAAGCCTATTTTAAAGGCAAAGGAAAATCTTCAAGTTCTCCAAAACAAAAATTTCATAGGTGCTGCTTGCCTGGAAGGGCAGAGCTGTTATTTTGGAAAGAGACAGACACATCACAGAAAATGTCTTTTTTTTTTCCTCCAATTTTAAATCCCTGATTTAAATCTCCCTTTTAAAACTTCTGATTTTAAATCCCTAAAGAGTTGCCTCTCTTGCAACATTGAAGGTATTTTTCAGGTAACTACAGGTTTTGTAGTGGATAATGTTGAATTTGTACGTCATGGTTGAGAATTTGCTGTGTGTTTGGTATATTTTGCCATCAGCTTGAGCAGAGCTGGTGCAAGCTTCTTAATAAAGACACAGGGATTACCTTTTGTAACGAAGCAAATAATACATGACTGGGATGCAGTGCCAAAATCTTTGAATGCTCTAGTGGTTTGCAGCTCAAATATTTATATTGCTAAAATAAATTATTTGCCATAATGAAAAACAAAACATGGGGAGTGGTACTTAAAATATGAAATACAGACAGAAACTTTGTCCTGTGGTTCGCAGATGCCAAGTGTTATGTGTGCTTGGGATATTACATAGATTAGTAGCAATATTAAAATAGCTGATAACACACATGGTTTCCAAGAGCGGCCTATTAAATTAAGTCTGGTCTTGACCAATGGGGATTCTTTGATGCCTATGAAAGCTGAGTTGAAGGACGAATAATGTCTCACTCTACTCATGAATGTCAGTGTATTTGGAATTATCTAGTGGGTTCAGGAATAGGGAGATGGAGCTGAAGACACAGCAGATGCATGCACGCATACAAACACATACATCACCATTGCATAAATCTTACTTGTTTTAGAAATGACACTAAAAATATCCTTGAATATGAATCCAGGTCAAACATGGTGTTGAGTGTAGAGTGTAGCATGATTTTATTGACCTAGTGTAGACTTTTGTTTTTGAGAATGACTCAGGAGACATTGAAGGCAGAACTTTTCTGACAAGATTTTTATTGCCTTGAACTGTTTCCAGAACAGTTTTTCAAAAATACTAAGATACGCAGTTGAGCCAAGGAAGGCTCAAAGGCATAATGTACACTGAATTTTCCCTTGAAGGTCAAGGGTGTTATTTGAAGAAATAAAATCTTATCCACACTGATTGTTTTTGAGCTTTTTACTTGTGATAGTCTTAGGAAATAAGCTTTCCTGAAACAGGCCTTTTCATAGAGTTGAAGTGATCTAAAAGGGATGCTAATGAGACATGAGCTCTGGCTACCACACTCATCTAGGAAACTATGGCACCAACAACTGAATTATATTATGTGGTAGCTGTGAATATTTTGGCATTGTAATTCTTTCTGATCTTGATTTTACAATTCCAAAATGATTGTGTGAATGTGAGATCACTAGTACAAAGCATTATTCAGCACTTGGGAGTCTAATTTGTGTTCATTTCACCAGTGTCCTCAATATGCCTTTTTCTTAAGCCTTATTTGCACATGTAATTGCAAGTACAGTAGCATTTTTGCTTTAGTGCCTGATGCAGTCACGGGGCATCTGAGTATGCTGAAACTTGTGGTTGTAGAGTTCGCCATTGATTTTATATCTGGTATGCCTTCTTTGCAGGAAAGAACTCAAAGTGGGACTTCTTAAAGTTCCTCACAACTACTCCACCCTCTAAAAGATGAGATACTCGAAGAATACCATGGCTGTTTTCAGAGTTGTTTTCCTGCACCTCACCCACAGTTTGTTTTTAATCATTCTCATCAATGATTTACTGTTCCCTTTCTATCATGTTACTTTTTCATTGTTTCCTCCAGCAGGCAAAAAGCTTTCAAAGGGTTCTTTAGAGCTTAATGTAGTGTTTGTCCTAGATATTTGGCATGACTTATTCAGAAGTGTGTAATAAATACACACCGCCTCTCATTTCTGGTTGTTTGCGCATTTAACAGATAAATGGATGACCAGGTGATGGATGAATTCTCTGTTCTAGATGAAGTTAGGGGGGGTGTGTGGGTGCAGGTGGGATCTAGAAGGCCGTATGTAAATGCATGTAAGCTCATTCAAATCCATGGAGATGCAGCATTTTATACCAGTGGATAATGTACTGGTTTAACTCAGACACTTTACTTCTGAGGTGTGTTTCCTGATAGTGACTTTCTGCACTTATTATAACCATATAGATATAATACTTCTGTCTTCAAAGATGTATACTTATGAGTGGTTATTTTTAATTTGCAGGTATCCAGTTATTTTAATTAGTTGCACCTACTGTGGCTAAAGAAAACCCTTGTTTTCGGTGCTTGCTTTCTTTTTTTTTTCCTGGTGCACTGAGACAAGGAGTGCTGTGAACAGGGGGTTTTGATAGTTCAGTCTGTCTGCTGCGAGGGTAAGTCTCTGTGTGAGCCTATGTGCTCGGAAGGATGTTTACTAGTACACACTAGAAAAAACTTCTTTTTATTTTGTCGATAATGAATTGTGAATCTCCATGCCAATGCTGCTCCCACAGAGACTTATAGTAAACAGCTGAGTCATGCAGATGAAGCTTGAAATTTTTCCTCTCATAGATGCGAGGGGGTCCCACTGCTTCCTCTGCAGAGAGTCCTGAGCTGCATTCTGCACCCTGAAAAATGTCCAGGTGGGCAGAAGGGTGAGTGACTTGGCCCCTGGCCCTTGTCCAGTGCTGTGCTAGTTCTGGTGCACAGGAGGCATATGCTGTGGTGTGTGCAAGCAGATCCCTCACAGCTTATTCTGTTCCTGGAGCAGCAGGGAAGCAGGCGAAGAAGTGGTGGGCTGCCAAGTCCCAGCCTGCTAGGGACTTGAGAGTCAGCACAAACCTCCTTATCCCCTGCTATGGAATAAACCACTCAGGTCTTCTCTTACCCTAGCAAAGGTCTTAAAGAGGCAGTTCTGTAGCTCACTTTGGGTTGTTGCAGATTTGCCTGACCTTTGCAGGTTTATCTGTTGTGCTCCAGGTCTGCAAATAGTGCTGTGTTTGCCATAGTGACTCCAACCTACATATATCTGCTGAGATCTCTGGAAGACATGATCAGTGTTGGGGAGGTCTGTCTCCCGACTTCTTTGAACTAACTCTGCACAGGGCTATTGCAGAGGAGGCTGTGCAATGTATTCTGCCAAAGCACCTGCTAACGAGAACACATGAATCAAAGGGGAACTACTAGTCATGGGTTTCCCACAGTGGTCTCTTTCATAGGGCAATAATTAATGACTGCTTCTCAACAAATAAAAATATCTGATAAAACAAAAGTCAGATTCTTAAGCCTTTACTCAGGACCAGATAAACTTCAACCATTTGTTCTGACCACTTTTGAAAGCTCGGCATGCATTGCTTGCATGGGAGAGCTGTGCCAGAGCTGTGAAAAGCCATATACATCTTAACTCTTGTTCTCTGTCTTCTGTCTTCTCTATTTCTCACTTACATTAACTGTATTTGAAGATTTTTAGAGGGCTTGTCATTGGGCTTAACATGCTGTTAAAGCATGGACAGACAGTATTCTGTTCTTAAAATCTCTTCATAATATGCCCCAGAAGAAACTCCTGATCTGTTTATTTTGATTTGTCCTTTGGCTGTGGCTGGATGCCTGGTCATGGGCCAGAATCAAACTGGCTGAGTACCAACACAGGCAATTTGCAGTTCCTTGTAAGTGACTTCAGTTCATTTTGTCTGTGTCCCTGCAGCATTTCCCAGAGCCAGTCATCTGTGCCTCAGCTGACCGGGGTGCAAGCTGAACTCTGACTTGCCTGGCTGAGCCTGCCAAGGAAAGCATTAGCTAAGCAGAAACAGTGTGTAGCTGGGGGCAGAGGTGAGAGTGCATTAAGTATCCACATCTTGATATAGAAAGGAGGCAGCTACAATCAAAGCAGGGTAAAGGGGACTGGGTAGACAGACAGCCGCCTGAGGTGACCCAGCAGTGAACGCCAGGCTGCTTGCTGAGAAAGGCCTCTTTGTCCCCCTGCATTATGCCTGCCTGTTTTGAGTGAGATGCAAGAAATCCAACTATATGGCCTTGATGACATTTTTTCTGTTTTTTGGCATTGCTTTGTTGTGCTTAGTAAGACCTTGAACGTGTTTGGACCATAGTGTGTATCTTATCCCCAGCCAAACAGAGATATTTGTGCAGCTGGCTTGTAGTTCCTCTCTCCTAATGTGCAGGGTAAGGGGTGTAGAGGATATCTGAATGCTGGGGCACCTTTCTCGCAAGAGAATTCGCTGCTGAATCACAGCTGAGATACAGCAGGATACAGAGACTCAAGTTCTTCCCCTGTTTTTGGGAAGGAGTGGAGAGCAAAGGTGGGGAGGAGACCTTTATCACTTGGTGTTTTCTGCCTGATCCCGTGTCATACAGCATGACAGTATTTGTATTGCTTCCCTGTTCCCATTTAGATTAGAGCTTGACCAGTGTGACCTGTGTTTCCAGACCTTAGTTTGAACATAATTAATGCAAGTCAAGCCCTGTTGTGTCCATGAGTACCTTTCAAAGAGACAGGACAGTGTTTCTTATCAGTTTTAGAGAGATAGTCTTATCAAAGTTCTTGTACTTCACCAGGATATGCACAATTCCTTTTTGTTCTGACAAGGCTTTATCACTTTGATTAATTCTGTCGATACAATTACTCTTGCCATAGGCTATAGAAAAGATGACAAAATGGAGTTCACTTCCAGTGATCACTGATTTTCTTTTCAGACTGTCTTTCATATCTCTTTCTGCACTGGCAAAATGGTCAGACTGTAGACCTTGAAGCGCTAAGCCTGAGCATGACAGTTATCAGCTCTGTGCCTCCCTGAACTTTGGCAGCATTCAAAAGTTTGGATTTACAACTTGACTTCCCTGTCTACCAAATGCCTGTTTGGCAAAACAGTTTTCTTGAGTGGCATGCCCTGATTCTGGATTCAGCTTGGTGCTGTTTGGCGGGACTGTTTTTGTGAAGGGGTAGCTTCTCCTGCACTGGGTTCATGTCCAGCCAGGAGACATACTGGGTGTTGGCCTGAGGTCGTATAGTCCTGTAGCAGTCCTGGCTGTTGTTAGTGAGAGAGAATTCTAGCAATGTGAATACTTATTTCTTTTAGTTGGCTACTGTTCTGGTGGCCACCAGTGACAACCTCTGAGCCCATTGGCATGACAGTAGCTTTTTTCACTTTTGGAAATTTGGGATTATGTGGGTTCAAAACTGCTCCCTTTGCATAGGAGGGCAGAGATAAGCCCCATGTCTGAGCACCAATCCTGTGCCTTACTTTAATCTTTCTCATTTCCCATTAACTGTGGAGCTTTAAAAGTTAAACAGCAAGCCTCTTTGGACTCTCTTCTTTCTTTGTTACTCTCATGTTCGTTCTCATTCTGACTCCCTAAGGGTAAACCAAATGTCATTTGCAGTTCACTTCAGCGTATTACATTTCTTGCCCTTGTCTCGCTCTCTTTCAGAGCATGAACCCAGCCAACCAAATTCTTATCAGTTTGATAGTCTGTGACTGTTGTCCTGGTGACCGGCGTAGCTGCACTATCAAATGAAGGCAGGGAAAGAGATGCCTCAACCTGTGGGTGTAGCTGTGCATGCGCATGATATGCCAGGAAGTTGCTTGGATACATGAAGATAAGATCCCAGTCTTGGGCTATGTATGTGAAAGATGAGGCAAAAACAAAATAGAGAAGCATGCAAAGTTAATAGCTATAAGAGAGGAAATGAGAATATGTGTAGGAGTTGCAAATGCTCTGCTCTTCTCAGCATCTCATTTGCATACCCGTAATTTAGTGCATTTGTATTTGAAAGATGCTTGCCCGCCAACCTGCTGGCTTTTTCTACCCACTCCAGTTCTCCCATATCTTGCTTAGGTTTATGGGCACAAGAGAGAATAGTGTTAGTAACACTTCTGAGTCACGTTTTTCATCCAGTCATACCATGCTTAACCCATTCATACCCATGTCCCTGTACAACGTTGACTCCGGTTCACTAATTCCTAATGTGAATTGATCAGATTGATTTTGTGGTACCCTGTCACAGATTATCTCCTATGTGCTAACAGAAAGCCCTACTTTGAGCAACATATGATCCAAGTGGATGCCAAGAACAACAGATGGAAAGAGATGGGTAAGGGAGCACAAAGAAATAGTGAGACATCATTACTCAGCACAGAGGCAATGGTGTCAGCACACCAGCTGCCTGACATTTGGGACAGCTTTTGCAGGCTATGCGATGTGTTCTTGTTTTAGTGTTGGCTGGTTCACTTAAATATCATCAGCTCCCAGCCATTGAAGAAAATGTGGGATGGAGTAACCTAGATAAAACCTAGTCCTGGCTACTACAGGCTATATGTCAGTCAGGGGATAAGAGCATATTCAAATCTTCTACATGTGAAAGGCTTGTAAGAAACCTACCAGTTTCTGTGCTGAGCAGGGACAGCTTTAACCTGCCGAGGTGAAAGTGGGGCACAGCCCTGAAGCTTGTGTTCCCCATGTGTGCTGGTGTGGTGGTGTAGCCATAGCTGTTATGGGGGGGGAGTGCCTGGTTAATCCCTAACCCAGCTAATCTTCCGTGGCTAATTGAGAGTTGAATACATTTGGTTTACTGCAAAAACTGGCCTTTCTGAACACTCATTGACAAGTATAGCCCCACAGACATCAAATGAATCCTGCACTAGACCCAAAATCATGGGAAGATATGTCTGATCTGCTGCCTGTCTTGTTTTGCTTGTTTATCTATGCCCTTAGTATTGCCCTTGCCTGAGTTTGCTTTATCTGTGACCTCCAGAGGCTATGCAGCAGATAAGATGTTCTGCTAGACCTACCAGTCCTCTACTCACATCTGGGTATCTCCAAACAGCCTTTGTGGGGTGGTTTCTGCAGGGAGGAGCTGATGCAGCACATCTGTCTCCTCTACAGTGATGCTTCAGGGCAGGCTGTGTTTCAGTAGTGGTCAGCAGGGAGAAGGGATAGGCCTGTGCACAACATGAGTCAGACCCTGTGCCAGGGCTCCTGGTGGGATCAGAGCTCTGATGACTAATGAGGAGAGGTTTAATGGTGCTGTGGGATGGTGCTTCTGTCATGTAAAATTCATGGTACTGGCAGGCCGTTTTAAATAAAACATTACCCTCTCTGAAAAAGACACAAAGTCTCCATTTCATGCTTGCACCAAAAAAAAAAAAAATTCAAAGAATGAGTCTGATGTGACCTTGAATTTCCTCTCCCAGCAACTTTGCACTGGAACAACACGTGCACATTCCCATGAGGAAGTGCAACAGAGAGGGGAACATCACACTCACGAGAGGAGGTGAGGACTGGTGCTTTCTGTTGAACAGGAACAGAGGAGTTGCATTTCTCACCTTTGCAACAGCTTCAGCTTCTGGGATGGGTCCATGAGCTTCAGTGACACAGTGGACAGTGCTGGTGGGCAACAGGGCAGACCTGCACCAGCTCTTGTGTTACAGCACAGCTGATAACCTGGCTCCCATTACACTTCTCCTTCTGCTTTTTGTTGGCCTACCTGCCTGTGCCTATTGTCCTGCACTCATTAGTACTTCTTCTGTTACTGAGATCAGACTGTTTCCTTTGAGCCACTCAGAATTTTCTGGGTTGTTGTGTGTATTGACATTTTTAAGGGACTTGTGAAAGTCCCGTGTACCTTGAGCTAGTAAGGCATGATTATGTAGCCCTTGCTTTGTACCAGGAGTTCTTCCTCTTATGGGAAGCCTGATAAATGAAGAAAATGCTACTGTCTGTTGTTACAAAAGGCTCTTGAGTTAAATGGGAACCTGGCACCAACCACTACCTGCATAATTTCAGGAGGGAACTGAAATGGTTTGAAATCCATTTTTCTTCTAATGAATACAGTGAATAATTGCTGCTTTCAGTTCTTTTTCAAGGCAGTATTAGCCTGCTGGTTTAAACAATGAAATAGAAAATGTACGTGTCAGAGACTGATAAAGTATATTTTATTTGTGCATTAATTGATCCCAAAAACCCACAGGTATGGAAAATTCAGTGCAACATCACATGCAAGGTGTTTCAGGTTATAGGTAACAGAAGTGACCTGTGTGTGAATATTACATGGGGGATGGGAAAAAAATTGAAAATTTGGAGTATAAGAAGCTGTCTTCATGATGTTTATTGCATACCACTAGTTTTCCTGAGAGCAATCCTGGAATCATGTGGTGTATCATTGTTAGCTGATGACACAGTGACCCATGGCTAACCCTCCAGGCAGCTTTATCTCCCACGCCATTCCAGCAAGATGACAGGATATGTCCCATGTTCTTAAAACACCCCTGAGCATCCCTGAATATCATTCTCACTCTCTGTCTCTTAAACACAGGGCTGAGTTCCCATGCTGTGCCATGTGTAAGAGGGTCTACCCTCCCTGTTCATTTGTGCTGTTTCTGTTCGCAGGAGAATCTTCAACTGCCTGCCCTGCTTGGAGGATGTAGTTTGTGTAGCTCCACCTGCAGAGTGTACCTAATGCTCTGTGGCAGCATGGCCTTGCTGGAGAAAACAATGGTATTTGTAGTTTGGAAGTTGAGTTGGATCTGGTCCAGTTGTCTTTGCCTCTGCCTGTGTTGTTTCTTTTGAAGGTCTTATTTCTTTTTGCAGATACCGAGATGGTATCAGCAATTAGCTCAGGGAGGCAGGATCCTGGGATGGGAGCTTCAGGGCTTGAGATCATTAACAAAGGACAGATAAAAACAACTTTTCTGAATTTGGTGTCTGTAATGTGTTGGTGGATTGCCAAAGAAGCACTTGAGACCCCAAAAGGGCCCTGGTTCTGGGGCAGCAGGTCCTGAGCAGAGACAGAGGCAGAAAAGATGTCAGCAAGCACCAGGCTCTCACAGCCTGCTCAACTTCCCTTTCCCCATGGCAGGAGCAGTCTGTCTTCATGGTTTCACCCTCTCAGCAGCAAATTCTGATGTTTCTGCTCAGGTCTGAAACTAAGAGATAGAGGTGTTTCCCAGTTATGCAGTAGCTTTGGGCTAGTGGTGGTGTCCTCTGGAGGTGGGCAAGCAGGATTCCCATTTTGAACTCCCCTTCTGCTGAGATGACTCACTCTATCAAGCAACTTTTGCCAGTTCCATTGCAAATGTGCAGCCCACCATGGCATGTGATTCATCAGCCACACAGCTGACCCTGTTCTCTCACAGATCATATACATCTGGCTTTTTCCTTTTGAGTGGAAAGTCAGAAGACCCATAGGCCTGGTGACTGGTTTCTAGCACTCTTTGTTGTGGTTAACTTCTGGAAATTTAGGCCATGTTTCACTGCTCTGACATAAATATATCTATGTCTGAGCTACTCATTCTGAATTCCTTCTATTGCTGATGGAGAGATTTAGGCAGTGCTGGTATGCTGCTTGACTGACCTATTTTAGATGTCTGCATTCACTTGAGAGGAAGGGCACTACTTATGCCTCTGTCTTTTCTCTGCTTATAAAAGCAGTTTGGGTTTTCCACAGAGATGCAAACTTCTTTGCACTGCCCACACACAGCTAGTGAAAGGATTCACACCCCAGAGCCTGAAGAGCCTGTTAACTTGAGCACTGGGCAAAGACTCTGGATTCCCCAGATAGACCAGGTGAAAGCCAAGAAGGTAGAGACCTGGACACAGAGGGTCTCTGCTATATCCTGGCTGTAGGGGTCTCCCCGTGTCAGAGGGATCCACCCTGACCTGTTAATCCAGTGGATATCCATCCACTAACCTGCTGAGTGAAAACTTGGTACAGAATTTCGTTTCCTCGATTTATTTTGTTTTCTGTCAAAGAGTTAAGAAGAGCTCCCAGGAAATAAACTTGTATCTCTGGACAAGTTTTCTGTTGCTGAACTGGGCTCTTCTGCTGATGTTCTTCTGGTTGCTGAGGTCTTGGGTTTGCCTTTCAGGAGTTGTGATTATCTGTGTATTCTATCATCCTTCAAACTCTGGCTGATTTCTCACCTCCTATAGCCACCTAGCACAATTTGTGCTCCATATCCTTTTTCCTTGTTACCTGCATGACTGTCTTGCCTTTTCATAGTCTCTCTGTGCACTTGTCTGGTTTGATTTGCTCACTGCTGCCTGTGTGCTTTGATTTGCTGACCGCCAAGGAATGTGACCTGCACGGTCTCTCGATTCAGTCTGACTTTGCCTTTTAAAAAGAGGCCTGAGATCTCAGCAACCTACCCAAAGAACTGAAAAAACATCTCACTCACAACAAGACAGACAGGAGAATATACAGTGGATCTTTCTGTGTGCTCATAAATAAGAATCAGACAATCACATGGTTCCCTAAAAATAACACCCATAGCAAGTGTTTTGGTAGGAATAATACTGACCTAGTTTGCATGTTACCCACATGCAAAGAAAAAAATGTTGGTAAGGAAAACCCAATTGCCTGATGCAGTGTTTGCATTTGTTGAACGAGATCTGAACTGGGAGGTGGTCAAACAGGTCTTATAGACTCTTCTTGGTGGGTGCCTCTGTAGGTTTCAGAGGAGAGGGGATAGGGGACTGCTCACTGGCAGCATGGCCCACAGCAGTTGTTTGCCTTCTTTCTGCCTGGTCTGAATGTGTGGTGCAGTCAGTGAAGGTTCACATAAGCAGAAATCCTCTTCTGTAGCCTCAGTCTGGGATATTCATGTCTGGAGAACGGGTAGAATCTCTCTATGATCAGTGGAACTAAATTTGTATATATGAATTTAGCTTTCTGTCTTCATCTGTGGGGCAGATCAAAACACTTTGATATTAAAGGAAACCACTCTTGACTGCCCAGCTCCTGCCTACCCCAAGGACTCTGTGCTCTTGTCCTTGTCCCTGTGGCCAGCACTGCAGCATAGCCCTAGGGTAGGAGCTACACCTTGGGGAACATAAGAGTAGCCCCTACCTGCCAACTCCTTCTCAACCTGCCTGAGGATAATGTTGCTCAGGTGCTGGCCTTGACCTGGAACTGCTCTCTGTGGGCAGCTCAGCATCAGTGACAACAGTGACAGCAGCCATGAAGGGCTAGTGCCCGGCTGGTGCCCCTCACACCAGTGGACATCCTTGGATTTCCTGCAGATCACCATCAACGGTCATTGGTCTTGTGAGTATTACTGGTTAATATGCAAGGTTACTGAACCAGGCACATGGAGCAGCCTGATAGGATCCCAGAGCACTGAGGGGAAAATGGGTCAGCAGCAGAAGCAGGGAGAAAACCTCTAGGGCTGACCTATCTTTCTGTCCCCCTGAGCCACAAACTACCACCTTTACATTATTGAGTGCCTACTGAGTCCATTATTGATGCACTTCCCATCCCTTGGAGAACTGGCAGGTGGAGAAATGTCCTGCATGACTCACCAGCAGGACATGGTATTTCCCTGCTGAGGCATCCCTAGCTTCCCAGGGGCGATGGATGTGCGCTGCCTCTGCAGCTGGATCCCACCATGACTGCAGTGGAGGGCTCAGCAGACCTCTGGCTCATTTCCTCTTGGGATGACGCAAACCAGGCAGTGATCCAGTGGCAGCCCAGGGGCAGGACCTGCCCCTGAGCTGCCAGAAAGCTGCAGGTGGCTCTGGAGCGCCAAGCTGACCACCCCTCTCCATGGCCATGTCCCCCACAGCTTTGGCACATCTCGGGCTCTCCATGGAGCCATGGCTGCCTGGCCTGCCCCGTGTGCTGGAAGGAGGGCTGCGATCCTTTCCAGACTCCAAAATGTGAGCAGAAGTGTGTCGTGGGAGTGCTTTGTGGGGATATGGGATAAAGCTTTTATGGCAAACGGATGCCATCGCTTTCCCTTAAGCTTCCACCCTCCTTCTTTCCCCCCTCTCCCCATCTCTCATGATAAATGCTACATGAATTCCTGACTCTCTGAGAAGCCTTGATTCTGGGAAATGCTCTCATTCAGGCAGAGAATCTAGGTCAGCTGTTCGTAGGAATAGATCAAGCCTTCATTGAATGCAGTGGATGGACCTTCCCCAGGATGGGTTTTTTCCTGGCTTGTTTTGTCCATAGTGAGCTCCAAAAGCTGACGGGCATTTTGTGGACAGGAGCTATAATGCCTTACTAGCAGACTAAATGCAGTGCTAAATCAGAGGAAAATCAATACCATGATATATTAATTGTGATTTTTTTTTTATTTTTTTTTTTTTTTACCTAAGATAGGGCACTCAGTAATGAAGATCTGTTTGTGCGGTCAAGAGGATCTGATTCATGAGAGCATACATTATAAAGATGGGATTTAAACTTTTTCTCTGATTCCAGACCTGTAAATAACTGCTCTTTACATATGGCATTGAATTATTTAGTTGTAATTGCAGATTAGATAGTCATTTGCATAGTGTCATCAGTGACAGCAACTAATAGCACTGGAAGTTATTTCCAGGCACATATGGTAATGCCAAAGGTTTTAAATATCAGTTAGTACCCGCCACACATATCAATATCCCTCCCCATCTCCTCTCTTCAAAAATATTACAATAAATTAATAATCACAAAATGCATCTGCTTCTTCTTGGAACTAGTTGTTCCACAGAAGATTTGCTGTGTTACATGTTGTATGTCAAATGACAGTCCAGCTTGGAGTTCCTGATTTATCTGGGTGTGATGGCCCACTGAGTCTGGGAAGGAAGAGGAAAAAAAATTTTAGCATGCTTTTTCTCAGTGCAGTCATCTTTTTCTTGATGTAGAACAGGTTTTGAGCATGAAAGCTTACACTTTGCTACTATTTGACTCATTTTGCCCACCTAAGGTATATTGAACTGTGAAGAGTGTGGTAACAACCAAGGAAACCTTAGTGAGCATTTAACCATTATTTGGCTTAGAAGTTCAACATTAAAACCTTCCACAGAAAGCACCATTAATGACCCATTCATTCAAACAAACAAGCTTCAAGGCAGCTACCTTAAAATCCGATGATGCTGTGCTGTGTCAAGATCAGCTGTATTACCTTGGCTTGCAGTTTGTGTGATTTTCAGATTTTACTGACTCCAAGGCATTTTCTGTCATGTGGTCATGGAACATACAAACACCACTTTGCACCACTATTTCCTGCTCACTAAACAGATGTGTACAGTTAAGAGGCTGAATATTGTCTTTGAATCTAAAGAAAATAGTAACTCACTTAAACGCCTTTGTTGGAATGTGTCCTTAATGCTCTTCACAGCCAGTAAATAACATGTACCAGAGATCTAAGTCATAACAGTGCAGATAACATACTTGTTCAGGACAGGGGGAAAATAGTGATTCCTTTTTGAATTTGCTTGATAATTTAGAAACATCCTTACAAATTATCTAATTTTGGTTCCTTGAGGATCACATCTTTATCCTTTGCAGGGAAAAACTTACCATGAGTGCTGAGCAGCGGCAGAATGGTTGTGGAGGAGGCGGCAGAGGAACGATGCCAATGTGCTGGCAGTTGGTGCTGTGCAGCTCTCAGGAGCTGGGTTAGTCTCTGAATCTTTATAGAGTGCTCCCCCTGCTTTGCTGAGATGTAGGAAGCAGTGGAAAAATGAGATACATCCTGATACTGGCAGCAGATGACTGCATTACTTCCTTTTCCTTTACCATGCCTGTTCCTGGTGTCTCCCTCCCCAGGTTTTACTCACCTCTTGCTTTCTTAGTATTTCTTCCATTCCTGTAAGAGGAAAATGGGTCAGAAAATGCTGAAGACTCTCAGGGAGCTTCCACATCCTGTAGAAGTGATGAATTTTCTAGTGCCATGTCTTTTCTAAATGCATTTCTGATTTTGGAAGAAAGCACAGTGATGCAGTGTGAATGTTTTATCACCATGTATTTGGGAGACTTATTTTATTCAGCCTGAACTGATGCTGATAAAAATTTAATGCTTCTCTTTGTTCTTATGCAGAGTTACTCCCTAGGGTATTTTTCTGAAACAGTTTCAGAGGATGCTTAGCTTTCTGATAGGATCCTTTTGGATTCCTCTTACTGTAACTATTTAATTCCAGTGTTCAGATATTGCAATAATCTCTAAAAACTGACCTTTTAGCAGTGTGATTTGGCATCCTGAGCTTTACTGGAGCTAGGGACTTAATCAGATTCCTGCTAACTGTGGGATAAGAATGAGTTCTTGCTCAGATTATCCAGAAATTACAACAGGAGATGCTTGGTGCTGAGCATTTCTGAAGATTAGGTGTCTATACAAAAGCTGATCTCTTTTCTCCTACTTCCTCTCCTAAATCACCTGTTCAGCAATGAGAATAAATGAACAACACTGAATTGTGTTGTTAATATACCCCACCCCATATTAATAGAGATATTAATTTATCAATATAGTACTACATTATCTATTAATATATTGATATGTTACTAAATGGTTATTTATTTATCTATATAAATAAATCAATATACCCCATCCAAGAGCTCCTTTGGCAGTGCAGGTGCATGGGGCATTCCTGTCCTAGTTTGTAGCCAGAGATACCTGTGGTGAATGTTAAGTGGAGAAATGGTTGAGCTTTGATATTGTGTTAATATTTAAACATTCCTGACTCCTGTCAGAGAGGTCTTGGGATGTCCCAGCAGCCAATTTGTAGTTATGATTTTTAGCCTCCAGATGGTGTCTGGGAGAGGTACGTATAGAGTACAGTGGAGGTGAAACACTGGAGACTGGAATTTACACAATCACTGGTCTCTTGTGGCAGCAGAAAAAACATGCAAATGCTATCATGTGGATTTTCAGTCCCAAATCTCAGCATACGCTGCACCATGTAGGGTTGTGGGTACAGATGTGTGTAGGAAGTTTCCTGCAAAGTTGAACTTAAGAGTTTTTACTGCTGAAAGAATCAATGTAAAAATGCTTGGAGGGATACTGTCAATCTAAGCCAAATGAAGATACTCAAATAAAATTTTAGGCTTGTCTGTCCAACTGGAGATGGAATATTCATAATACAAACTTTCCAAAAATAGCCCATCTGGATAAAATCGTAGAGCATCCTGAAACAGACAAGATAGTGGTTGAGGTAATGCATTCTTCACCACACTAGCAAACAATATCCATAATATATTTTTTTTAAAAGCTCTTTGCATCCTTAGGAGAGCAAGCAGCATTTAAGTTGTAGATTGCCTCTGACAAACCAGCCCTTGGATTTTTCCTTGGATAACTCTTCAGAGAGCTTGTAGGATTAGAAACAAAGTTGTTGGGTGGCTGCTCTTCTTAGGACATGACTAGACTGGCAGCCTGCAGCACTGTGATGTCTTCTGTGGCAGAAACACTGCCCTCAGCTGCTGTTCAGGAGTTGATCTGTCTGAGCACTGAAGTGACAAGGGTGGACCCTGAGTAACAGGAGCTACAGTGTGAAAAACTACCTCTGGGATATTTTGTCTTATTGCTTTCCTGATCCCTTTTGAGGCAGTGAGGCCAGGTCTCCTGTCCTTCAAAGCCCTCCTTGGCAGAGTCTACTCCGTGTTTGGCATGGGGTATCTATTGCCTATATTGTTTACACAGAATTCTGAGACATAGTAGGGGAACAAGGTCAGGCAGTATCTCTTCTTCAGCTGCTGCCCACACAGGACTCCAGAGGCCCTGGGCAAACACAGATTTCATCAGCTTGCCTCACTTCACAGACCTCATGTTTTCCATGTTGGCTGCTTTCCCTGATAACTTGTTGTCTATAGAGAAACTGGAAAACAGCCTTCAAACCTTCACAGAAACTCAATGTCATGCCCATTCTACACTGTTGCAAGCAGCAGGGGGCTTTTACCAAACCAGGGTGCATGGAGCAAGCCTGTTGTCTCCATCCTTCCCCTGACCTGGGTCTGTGGGTCCCCTTCTCTCCCTGTTTTCCGTGCAGGTGCCAGTGCCATGCTGAGGGCTGCAGCCCCTGCCCTTCCACACCAGTAATGCAACCCAAGCCACTGCCTTCCCGACAGAGCTGAAGGGGCAGGGACCTGCCTCCCACTCCTCCTGCCAGCAGCTCTTGCGGTGCCTCCCACAGCTAAATATAACCTAACTGCAAACACAGCCTCAGGTCTATAAAATACATGGAGAGTAACGAATTTGCTTTGAAATATTCTATGGCCTCAGCATTTGATTGAACCTAACTTCCCATTTTTGTGCTCTGGACAAATTTTTTCCAAGCAATCTGTATGGTGTACTGTGTACTCTGTGGATAAGTTTTTCTCCCTCTTCCATTGATGCTGAAGGAAAACAGAAAGAAGTTGCAATTACTACAGTACTCTCAGTCCTTGCTCGAGGCCTGTGGGGCAAAACCAGGGAGTGGGAATTCCCATCTTGGTACCAGTTTCTTTTCTGAAACCTTGTTACTAGTCCAGAAAGTTTTGCTCTGTTCTTCTCTTACTATGTCCATTAGAATATTCTCAATGCAGGGATTTTTAGGGTCACTTCAGACATCCCTATTGCTTTGCTCTCTACAGTTTATCTTTAAAATCTTGGGGGTTGTGTGATTTATTTATTTATTATTACTACTATCACTGTTGTTGTGAAAAGGGAAGCATCTTCCTCAAAGCAATGCTGAAAAGAAAAAACAGAATTAGGCAAAATCCCCAGGAATTAGATAAAAATATTCTAAAGGAACAGCAAAGTAGGTTACTAATTAAATGAAAAATGAGGTCAGTTCAGAATGGTGTTCTCACAATAGAAGAAAACAGAGGCAGAGCAAAATTTTATATCACATCCAAACATGTTTCAGTGTTCAAGGCAGGGGAAGGGAGCAGTATTCAATTCTTGTTCTTAGGACTTTGGTGTGGTTGCTGAAACTGCTGGGACCATGCAGCCTCTCTGTCAATCCATCTGTCTGTCCTCACCTCATAAACTGAATTCCTCCAGTTTCAGAAAACTCCAGAGAAGAACAGATGTCTCAGATTAACATCTGCAAAATGGGATAAAAATCAGTGGCTAAGCACAGAAGAGCTACTCAAGTCAACACACTCAGGAAAAGAAAGGAAGAAGCTTCCTTTTTTCCCTTCTGCTCCAATTATTGCTGAAGAATAGCTTCAAATTAGCTCCAAAATTGTAGCTCTGTGGCCTGTTTGGGGTAGCACAGATCTCAGGGAGGTGAGGGCGTGAAAGCTGAGGCCAGGAGCCACTGTAGGGAAGCAACTTCATTTCATTTGTTGCTATAGGAAAGGCTGCCTGTATTAAATATTTGTGCTGCTTTATTTGCTCTTGCAGACACATGGATTAGTTGGAGAGTAAACAGTAGATTTGGTGAGCAACAGAGGCAAGGAAACCATGTTTATGTACCTTCAAATTGAGCTGCCAGGTAGAGTCTCTGATGTGTAATAAAGGCTGAGATCTTGCTGGGTTCTGTTCCTTAACAGGAGCAATGAAGGTCTATCCTCTCTCCTCAGCTATGCGTGTCCATAATGTGTGTAAGGATATAGTCTTTTGTGTCAACCACCTTCTGTCAGGACTTAAAATCTACTCAAGTGTGTTAGGGCAGGGGATCAGATGAATACAGAGATATGTGCAAGCTGTGGCTATGTTGTCTTATTTCTTTAGGAAATGAGGTTACCCTTAGGAAATAAAAATGAATATATGCTTTTCCCAGGATGATAAACAGTTAACTGTGCAAAACTGACAAAGTCACTATTATGGCAATGTCAGCTGTCATGTCAAACTGGAGGGGAAGGTGGTTTTGTTTTGTTTCTTTGTTGGTTTGTTTTCTCTCTGTCCAAAAAACCTACCTTGCTCTGAATGGAGACTGGCTGTTCTTTGATTGCTGATGAAGTCAAAGATGCTGTGTGTGGGTGGAGGAACACATTGTCAGAGTACAGCTTAGCTTCACAGAGTGGTTTTTCATGCATATATATCCTAGGGAATCAACACCTTTCTGTGCCCTACTCTGCGTATTTTGCCATCATAATTAATATTCCTTTCTGCCGCCTTTCATGCTAATGGTTCAAAGGAGTGGAGAGTACTAGCAATGTTCTGGAAACAAAGAAGGTGAAAAAACTCTCCATTACTGCAGATCTGTGTGACTGTTAGGACCAAGTGTATTTTATATAAGAGATAGTACTGAGCACAAACTTTCCATTGTATATGCCTGGCTGTGCTCATGTAGCACCCCTGAAAAGCAAGCAGGGGCATCACTGCATTGCTGGAATTGGAATATTAATGTAATTGAACTCTTGCAAAGTCATTTGATTTGTAGTGCTATTAGTCTGACTTCATCCAATTAGCATCCAGATCAAACAGCCATTGTTCAAGTCAGGCACACAGTCCACTTATTATGAAAAGATTTTATCTATACAGGCAAAAGAAAAGGGAAATAGCAAGATAAAGAGTTAAGTCAACAGAGAAACAATGTAAAAACGTGTCTAATATATTCACTTGTTTAATGAAAGATCCTAAAGACAAAGGAGGTACAGTTTTTCTGAGATAGCAAAACAGAGTCTCAGTGATGTAGAGAGGCTGTGGGCTTTTCCAGGAGCTCCAGACAATGGGGGAAACTCCTGAATGGTGGGGATGTCCCTAGGAGACAAACCGTTCCTCTTTTATAGAGAGCATAGCATGAGTCAGGGCAAGGAGAAGAATGACCCAGCTAGGGAACATCCCACTGTGGATAAATAGAGGCATTGAAACACCAGGAAGAAGGAGGGGACAGGCTTCCAAGAAGTGGTTTTGAGGAAGAAGAAAGTCATGTGGTACACCTGACAAAGGAATTTGTTCAGAAGCAGAACTATTCCTGCTCTTGGTCTGTGTCCTTGTGGTTTCCTACTGCCCCTCTTTCCTTGGAATGGGTGGGCAGCTCAAGAGCCCGTGGAAGGGGCAGATAAAATGTGGCAATACCTCAATTTCCCCAATCAAAACAATGAGTTTGGCCAGCAAACAATCCCTTTGCATTATGTTAACTCTTTCTGAAAGACCTTTCTTATTGTTTGATCTTGACACTTTTCAGGTCCTCTGCTGTAAAGCTGTAGCTTCCCCAGGAGTTTTGCTTGTTTAGGCATAACACCATTCATGGAAGCCCCGTGGCAGGAGATCTTCCCAGAGACTGTCCACATGTTTTAGCTGCAGAACTTCAGCCTGAGCAGTAAAATAGCATTGGAGACAGAGGGGAGAGACCTGTGCATCCTGCATGTGCTGTTAAGGCACACAGACCCAAAAAAGTAGGCTGCTGGTGGCCTTTGGGCATCTCCTTTGTGGCATGTCCTCTCCTGGTAGAATGCATTCCCTCAGAGACACCATCCTTCAACCCAAAGTAGTTGTGGGCAGCGGGGATGCAGAGTGGGTGATGATGGATTGCTTCTCCTGCTGCAGCAGGAAGGATGGGGATTCACCTCCTGCTGCTGATGGGTCCGACACCCATCCTGCTGTCTCTTTGCAGGATGACCGCAACTGCCTGCTCCCTGAGTCAGTGGCATGCTTTGGCTTTGCACACTGTTTATCCTGGATTGTAAGTGAGGGGAAGGTAGGACAGAGGAGCCCTCTGTGTTGTTGGTGCTGCAGAGCTTGGGTGGGCTGTGTCCTCAGGGCACTCAATTCAGGGAGTGTCTGCCATGGCCTTGATTGAGTGGAACGAGTGGTCCATGGAGTCAGAGATGCTCCCAGCCTCAGGAAGTCTGTCCATCTCCGCACAGTCACTCCCTGCTTTCCTCAGGCTCATATTGTATTCCCTTAAAAGAAGCTTTCCGGGAAAACACAGCAATTCTCACACATCATGTTGGCACAGTTTAGGGCACAATCTGCAATTGTGTGTTCAAATTCTATATACTGCAGAGAATTTTGCCTTCAGGGCTGGCACTTTGACATGCAATGTCATTCCACAGAGAAGTCTAGGGAAATTTTTTTTGTTAGAGCCAGGCTTGTTGGAAAAATGCTGATGAAGTGAAACATAAACACACTGTGTTGGAATTTTCATGGGAAAATATTCCTGAAGGGTTTCAGCATGATGGGAATGCACCTCTGCAGTACTGACCCTGTCACTCCATCTTGTATTCATATACTGTGCAGCTATAATATTCCAAACAAAACACGTTAGCTTCAGCCAACTGAAAATTAAGGTCAAAACAGAGAGAGTTGAAAGCCTCTTGATTTTCAACTTTTTTTGCAACCTGGGAAAACACTGTATTTTGCAACCACAGTATTTCCTACTGGCAACAGCTCAAATGTATGACTACTGCTGGAATTTCTGTTTGCCCTTCCAAATGAAATGTATTTATTTCCTCCTCCCTATTGTTAGTGATGAATCAAATGGCTCTGTGTTAACATGCTGGTGGAATTAAGCTTTGAGTAAAAGAGCCAGAACAACATAACATTTATTTGGTTTCCAAGCAGGAAACTAGTGGAATTTTACTGTCATGAAAATGTAGATAACCTTGGAAGAAACTTCAGGCATCAAACCCAGATATATGATATCTCATACTTGTAATAATCTAAATGCTGGGTGGAAAAATCACCCCTTAAATTCATGCCTCCAAAATCATTGTTGGATAACTTTGAAAACTTTGAATCAGCACAGCTTATAATGACTAATACAGACTGTCCTCAACTGTTGAAAATATTCAAGATCTTGATTTAATTTTTATAATAATGGAGTAGAGAATTAAAGTCAATTTGTAACTCTCTAACAAGGATAGAGTGGTGTGGACAGCATTTCAGCTTCTCTCTCCTTTTACACAGCAGTTCAGGGACTTAAAAAAAAGAATCTGTTTTAAGCATGAGTTCCTGGAGTTAAAGGATACTTTATGTATAGGAATTTTTCCTGAGGTTTATGGTCAGAACCTTTAGGAGCCCAATATGTCTGTGCTAAGCAGACATACTTCTCTTTTTTCACTCTGGGCATTAGCTGGTTAACAGATCTATATGTGTGCATACATACACATATGGACACACATTCATGGTGGATAGCTGCAACATTATGCCATTTATATCTATGTGTGTGTATAAAAATATAAAATAATACATAATAGTTGCACATTCCAGAAGGCTGAGATCACTCTTAGCTCCTCTGAATGTTGCTGTTAAAAATGGAAACCAACTCCCATTCTCTAGGGCTTTACACCCTTGTTGGCTATCTCTAGGCTTGCTGGGAGGTGGGGAAAAATTTGGCTCCAAAGCCAGATGTGATCTCTTTGCCAAAGAAAAACTTAGGTGCAACCTGGTTGTGTGGACTAGGAAGAAAAGGACGTGTTCTTCATAGAAACTATTAATAATCAACTGCCTTAAACAGACAGAATTGTCATTGAAATGCCTGGCAGTGCAGGGATGTTTTAGTCATTTAGAAAACGACAGAAATTCCGCTGGCTTTCCCCCAGTGCTTGTGGTTAGATTATGTATGAGGTTTTTGACATTACTTTCCTAGAAGAGAGAGAGATTACATAAGAGGGCTGGAAGCCTATAAAAGTGCCCTCATTTGGCACTGACAGGAACCAGGTTGGACTTCTTCAAAGACAGCTGAAGCCTGTAGCTGCACAGAAAAAAAATAAATTGGAAGAAGAGAGAACATTTCTGGAAGACAAACATTAAGATCACCTTGCATAGAAGTGTTTCTACTGTTTTCTTCTGATAGTATTCCCACTTGGGCAGAAAGCCTCTGAATCTGCTTGGATCATGAGGAAGACAAAGCATTCCTGGGCAGCCTTCATGGGAGGAGGAAACAACGGGGAGAAAATGGCTGGGGAAAACGCAAGAATACTGCCCAAGGCCACACAGGAGGAGGGGAAGAAGCAGGAGATGAAGAGGAAAAGGAAATTGAAAACCTTGGCAGGCAAATTGCTAAAGACTGTGGTTGGTGGGAAGGAGACAGTGAAGAAGGCTGGTGGTGAGGATGTGGCAGGGAATTTGTTGAAGATGCCAACCAGTAGGAAGGGAGCAGAGAGAGGGACGCCTGCAGGTAACCTTGAAGTTATCTATGGGTCCAGGCCTGGACCTTCTCTGTCTCTCCCAGGCCTGAAGGCTTGTGTTCTCATTAGCTTCTGGGTTAGGTACTTTACACTCTCCTCCTCCTCATCCTTCACCTGAATTCTTGTCCTTTCTGAACTGTACTCTTGCTCCTCTGGAGAGTTAAGTATTTCACTTTACCTCATAAGTGTTTCTCCTTACTGTTCTCGTTTTCATCCCTGCAAAGACGCCTGATATGTCTTGTGAGAAAAATGATGTACGTGTGACTGACACCCTGTCAGTGTGACTGTGCTGTTCTTCCACAGATGGGAGAGGGAGGTGGGTTTTATAGGGGCTAGTTGTGCCAGTTAAGCATTTATTGTTATTTATATGTGTTGCATGTATCAAGGCAGGTTCAGTGCAGCTTGTAGACCACTCCTGACAGCTTCCCCATTGCTTTGCTGAAGATCCTTCCTGCATCAACCCTTCTCCATTTCCTTTCATGTTCCTCCCTCTAGGCCTGTTTGGTTTAATTCTTACTACACATATCCAAAATGGTATCCTGAATTATTTGAGTCACCCTGCTTCTAGGTAGGTCTACATTTCCCCTGCATTCTCCTCAAGTTTGGTTTTTCTTCTGGACACTGCTCCTGATACCTCTGGACAAATCTTTTTAACTCTTCATTGCTCAATTTTGTCACCTGTAAAATGCACAGTATAAAACCTGCAGCTTTATGCAGCTGTTGTGAGATGACATTTAACTCTTTTGGTGGGCTGGATGTGATGGGCAAGACATTTTGGAAACAAGCAGCAGTGAAGAACTTCTCCTTCCAACTTCTGAACTTTAAAGATGTCATAACTTGTTGACAGGGTGTCTGGTGGTTAGGGCAGTGGCTCAATCACCACGGCTTCTTGCAGATGTGGCAGTCATGGGGAGGTATGGCAGTCCCCATTTTTGACACAAGTGCCCCACCTTCTAAATTTAACTTTTGGGCAAAATAGCATGCCTAATCATTTGGCCTAGTTAAAATGTCCTGATAAAGAGAGGGCCCTGGACTACACTGAGCAGTCTCAGCCTTAGGCAAGAGCTCGCTGGCAGAAGTGACACCCTCTATGTAGGCTGTGAGCATATGGAAGGGACCTTCCAGGGGAGCTTGAAGCACTTTGGTCCTGCCAAGTTGTTCTGTAGAGGAGACAGAAGATTCCTTCTAGGCTTGACTTTGAGCTGTTGACTCGTTCAGAAAATGTCCTTTCTCTAATGTTGTTCTTCTGGGCAGAAGGTGTATTCCTTAAGAAAAGATTGTCATTAATGAACCTGCATTGCCCACATGAGGAAGTCTCTGGGATGATGACCAGAAAACTGCAGATTAATTTGCAGGCTTGGTTAGCCTGAAGGAGAAAGGATGAAAAAAGGAAAGGGGGGAAAAGAGTGCTTGCCCTGAGAAAACTGTGAGGTGCTAGTGCAAAACTTTAAGTGAGCTGATCTTGACTAGATCCTGAGGAATTTTGGGATACATATAAACTACATATTTGGTAACTTGGATATTAAATTGTTGAGTCCTATAGATGAGCAAGTTGTATTCTCTGTTGCAGAGGAAACCATCTGCAGATGCATTGAGCAAGGGAAATTTTTGGAAGCGTGTGATCGTATTTATACTCTGGAGCGTTCTGGAAATGATGGTGTGCGAAAGTCTGAATCACTTTATGCGCTATTGGCTGAACAAATGTGGACTCTGGTGGGAGAAGCACTCAGTGGAAGTGGTGGGATGTTCCTGGAGCTGTTGCAGTCAGTGGGGGAATCACTGAAGTGGGAAAAGCAGAAGGAAGCAGAGTGGCTTGGCACCAACCAAGAGACAGAGTCTCTTTCCACCTGGAGTCCAAACTTCTGGAGGAAAGATCTGGAAGAAAAACTAATACAGTACATGACAGCCCAGATTCCCCTGTTTGATTCCTCCGCTAACACAGATGATACTGCACTAAAACAGCATCTGAGTCATCTGGAAATGACATTTCTCCCCAGCCTGGAGCACAGAAGTGATGTCTTCAAGGAAGCAGGGCTGCTTGTCATCTATGCCCGCTGCTGTCATGCTTCTTTGTGTTCTCACCTTTCCACACTTACTGACAGTAACCATTTCAGCTTCAGCCAATATCTTTTAATTTATGAATGGGGGCTTAAAATGTACAAAAGGTATGTCTGAAGGACTTTTTCTCTGTATTTTTTCTATGTCTCTATTCTTTGGTTCTGAGCACAATCTCTGTTTCCTGATAATGTAGTGATGCTCAGGATTCTCGCTGAGTGTAGGCTTGCCCACTGCCTCTTTTATCCCCTGTGCTCTCAGAATCAGAGTCTTTTTACATTGCAGTACTGCCTCTTTCTAAATCCTTAGTAGCAGGCTCAGGGGCTTACCTGGGGCAGGCAGGTATTTCTCTGCTGGGCTCCTGCTGGACCTGCAGTTTTCTGCTTCATTGAACAATTTCTTTCCTCCCACTAAGCCTTTTTTAGCAAGGTCCATAATACTTCAATTACTCCAGAGCAATTTTCTCTTGCTTTCCTGTCAGCATGGTGCTCTGTGGACTTCTCTTGTTGTGTCCTTGGTTCTTATGCTGCTTTATCTGGTTGTTTTCCCAGTTGTTTCTGTATTTCCTGCATTAGTGTTCAGATGACAGGAAAAACATGTAGCAGATCATTACATTCCTGCCCAGCTTTGGGGAAATGGATGTGGTTTTCCCTGTGATCTGAAGAGCAGCACTTCTGGGACCTTTTGGTGGATTCAAAGACTGTGGGTGCCATCAAAGCCTGAAGCTTTTTTCTGATTTTTTTTTTTTTTTACAGTAGATGAAGTGTTTAGTTCTCTGTGTCCATGGTTTCATTGCTCCTTGACAGCTCCAATCTACTTATGCCCTAATAGTTTTCAGCCCTTTGGGGTTATTTGATTGCTTCTATCCAAACCTTCAGCTTCTCTGCTCCTTGTATTAATTACACTTATAAGCTCTTTATTAGCTCATCAGCAGTTCATCAGGTGGGCTCTTGCCCCATCCAGCTCCTGAGGGAGGGAAGCAGTGTGGTGAGTACACAGTGGCCACAATCATACACGTGGGAGATATGGTCGGGATGCATCCCTTTCACTGATGCTTTTAAAATAGTAACGCTTTAGAGTAATATATTGATGAAATTTTGAAAACTTACATGAAATTGGAGGTGAAAAATTACATAATTTAAATCTATAAAGAAAATATAAACATTTAAATATATAAAGAGAAGTCAAGTATAGGAAAAAATATATGAGTGCTAAATTCCTTCGAGAAAAAAAAAAAAGCAAGAGCAGCATGTGACTGTATTAGTCAGAAAACAGTGAAGAAAGTGGAAATGAGAAGAGCAGAGCTGCCAGACAACTCTTTTTTTTATAAATAACTATTTTTTTTTATATAGTTTTACACTCTGGGTGCCGTTGCAACCCCAGTGAAAACTAATGCATAGATGCAGTTATCCTGGTATATAACTGCTTTTTATTCCACTCAGAGAGAAAGTGTGGCACTTATAAAATTGTGCATTCATGCAAGTGTGCTTGGGTGACTCTGCTCAAGCCTAGGAAGGAATTCAGCAGGAGCAATGAAGTAAAGGGAGAGGGAAACAGCAAACAAAATGTGTAACTTGGGCAGCAAATATAGGAAGAAGAATAGGTGGCAAAAGGACACGATAAAGATTACTTACCATGCTGTGGCTGCCCAAACATGACAAACACATCTGGGTTCTTTCAGGGCACCGTAGTTTCCTTCGTGAGGCTGTGGTGCCAAGCAGGGGCTGCCAGGCAGGTGATGGGCTGTGGACCCACGGGAAGCTGCCCCTCTGGCTGAGCTCTTGTTTTTGTGTGCAGTGGCAGCGAGGCAAGTCTGAGATCCAGCCAGGTCCCCCAGCACAACCTTTCCCTTGATGTACAGTGTCTCATGTGGATTATTTTGAAGACTGAGGAAAAGTTACTTGCAGTTGCACGGGTAAGAATTCAGAAGTTTTACCCCCAGTCTGCCTGTTCTATTAATGGTTTTAAATTAAGAAGTGCCCTTGTTAAATTAGCTGCACCCTAGCAAGATGAGCCAGCTCTGCTCAGCTGTGAATAAGCCCCCAGGTCCTGACCAAGTTGCATTGCCTATATGTGAAGATTCATGATTGTCTGCTGCCAAAGGAATGCTGCCATGTTCCTGATCCTTAGCAAGGAATGGCTGGGACATTTGAAAATCTCTTTATCCCATTGCTGCACCTTCACAAAGCTGCAATCTGCTTAGAAGTCCATGTATTTGGAGGAAAGAAAGGTTATGGGCAAACCCCACTTCCTTATTGAGAGCCATTTCAAGATGCAGTTCATTTTCTCATCGTGTGCAATGGTAGCGTTTTTTACAGCCCGTTTGCCTCAACTGTGCAGAATATTGAGGCTTCTGGGTTTGTCTATATGTGGATCCCTCACAGCCCTCTCCAGCCTGCTGGATTGACAGTGCTGAGGCTATAGCAAAGACTATTTCCAGAGTTCAGCACAAGAAAACATGCAGCTGGTGCACACCCAGCAGCCCTCCTGTAGGGTCGGAGCAGGGCATCCTGCCACATGATCCCACAGGTGACCCCAGCCCTACGGTTGCAGTGCTTCTTTCTTTTCTCAGTGAAGCTTCCCCTTTGAAGAATTCTGTCGAGACATGTGGAATACAAATGAAGCAGGGAAGATGTGTTGTAGCAACGGGGAATTCCAAAGGAAACCATGTTATTTGAAAAACTCAGCAGGGCCTTTCATATTCAACTGAAGCTGAAATGTAGCAGCAGGAGTTACCACACTTATCTTTCTTGCTTTCCATTTCCACCAGCCCCTGAGGAGCAGAGGAAGGGAAATTCTATGGCAATTCTATGCTGAATCATTCCAGGGAAAGTACTCTAAATTGCAGAGATTTTCCTCAAGACCTATTCCCTGAAGGGGGACACGAAGGTAGTCACAAACATGGGAGTAGTCACAAACATGGGAGTAGTCACAAACCTGTCACCATGCCAGCTGGTGACAATATGCTTGAAGCCTACTGGTTTCAGTGTTTGACATTAGGCATCTTTTATGGGCTGTTTCTAGTCATTACCCTGTGGAAGACCACATTCTCTTTAGGTCTTTTTTTAGCACTGATTTCAGTGAAGGAATCGATTTTACTCAGGGTAATGCCACTGAGGTTGTCTTCAAGCATGTCACTGGGTCATTGACAAGCCCTTAAAGATGCTGACTAGCAGTGATTGAGAATTTATTTCTTTAAACTTCCCTCTACTATAGTAGCTGAAGAAAGCTTTTTTTTCTTTCACCATGGGCTTTCTACTTTGGAGAAACACTATGTGCCGAGCAGACTCACCTCAGCCTCGCAGTGGTTACGAGCACTTTTGCTATGCTGCCCTGAGTGGGCTGCATTTTTTCATACCACATTGGATCTGGAAGCGTTGCAGCTCTACACAGTGATGCATTATACATGGAGAAGAGAGCTGGAAGTGCTGGAAGGTGTAGCACTGCACTGCCCCAGATTGCTTCAAATGTGGCCAGCTTGGGACCAGCTCCAGATTCAAACTAATGAGCTTAAGTGGACATTAGCTTACTCCATATGGAAAAATAATGGATGTCTCTTCACTCAGCTCACTGGCATAGCTTATAAAACCTGCTTTATCCCTCTGTTACTGGTTCCATGATACTCCAGCCCTTCATTATTCTAAATACACAGAAAGCTGCTACTGAGCAAATATCCTGTCAGTTATACCTGAACAATTGTCATATATAACTGAATAAATCACATGGTGTGCATTTTGCCACTTCAGTGGATGACTAGATTTTTCTAAGCAAAAGGATCCTGACCAGAATAAGCCATAGCCTGCTTTGCCTATAAATATTTGGCTTATTGCTGGGAGTGCCAGTCTGGTATCTCTGCATACTAAAAGCATTTTAAACAGAAATGAGCTGTGAGAACTGTGACCACATCTGAAGGTGCTGAGAGCTCAGATGCCATGTGGGGTCCAAAACCACTCGCAAACACCACTGTGGGGAACTCAGTCAGCTCTGCATGCAGGTGGGATTCCCTCAGCCTGGACATGTCTAGGGCAAGGGAGCTTTGTGCCTTTAAGGTTGCAGGGTTGATGAACTGAAAATGATAGTGTCATCGATTTGGTTGTTGGTCTGTCTACTCTGTCCTTGCTGTACTGGGGAATTTGACAGAAGCGCAAGTTCATGTGCTTTGGAGAATTGGCCCAAGGACCTGCTGCTGCCCAAACAGATAAGGCTGTGTGGTTGTTCTGTCCAGTTTTCTGCTGGTGTGCCTGCCATGCACTCCCACCCATTTTAGCCCATTTTGACCACACCTGATAGTGACCCAGAGGTCTCAAGGATGTTACATTCTTGCATGCTTTAACACAGCAGCTGCAGAGTTGAGGGACCCATGTTATAGCTCAGCTCCCTGCATTTAAGAGAGGAAGCAGCTGTCCATCCATGGACCTGAGGCTTTGCAACATGGGGTGCCATATCTTGGCCAGACAGGGAGGAACGAGAAGGGAACTGGACCTGTTTGTTACATCAGAAATTCTGGTCCTCTCCAGCTCCGAGCCTTGGTGCCTGAGGTGCTGGTGTCACCACAAGAGCTACAAACAAGCAGGCTCTAGCTAATTCAGGCACATCATCTGATCCAAAGCAATTAAGTACCACGGCTCAAAAAATTATTGCTTTGCAGTTACTCACTAAACCATGCTTTGTCCCACTGGGGAGCAAGACCTTCATGTTGGCTTAAGCTGACTCGTTTTGCTGTGCAACTGGGGCAAGCTGGTAGTGTTTGTGCAGCTCGGCTGGGATGTGTTATCTCAGCACATCGTGTTCACACAATTGCTCACAGTCAGGTGATGACACTCGGGAGGAAAGGAATTTTTCTCGGGTTGTTTATGATTGCTTATTTGCCTTTGATTAACACTTTTCAGTGAGTATGGGAGAGCAGTTATTTTGAATATACTTTTGGTGAAATTCTTCTGTTGACAACCAAAAATTTCCTAATTCATCATCCAGAAAAGAGCAAAGACAAAAATGGAAGATCAGACTTTACATTCCTTGGAGGAAGATGCAGGAATGAAAGAATAAATAAATGAGGCAGGCTTTTGAGTTTGAAGCTTCTACAAAGGTCAGATCATGTTTTAAGCAACATGCCCTTTCTCTGCAGTGTTAGTTTTGTTTTTACAGCCCATTCAAACTACCATAAGCCAGCCAAGTCTTGGGAAATTTCCCATTGTGCAGCCTCATGGGGCTCATCTCATCATGACAGTAGCTTTAAACACTAACCCAAATCCTCTTTGCACTCACAAGTCCCTGGCTCAAACTAGGGAATGCTTTTAATTAGTGCTAGCTGGTTTATGTGGGTGCCGGCTGGAGCTGGGAAGGGTGGAAAAATCTCAGCTACAGTAGCTGGCAGCACGGAGTTGTGTCTAAGCATTGTTTTGCTGTGTGGGCGCCTTCATTTGAGCTAAGCTAACTAGGGAAGACTGTAGATAACCCAAGCTGACACCAGGATGAAAGGAAGCTGCAAATCATTTAAACTCAAACAAACAATGTAGAACAAAACAGAACAATGTTATTAGGTCAGCTGGAAAATATCCAGGCTTTGGGTTAAATGAGACAGCCAGAAAAATACAGGCAGAGATTCGTCTAGTCCAAATGCATAATGAGAGGTTGGGAAACCTAAGTTATTATTTTAATGCCATTGTATCTAAACTGTTCTTTTTTAATTTTCTTTTAATATTTAGAAGGAAGTAGGAAAGGCCCTGAAAGAAGCCTTCGATATTGGGAAACCCCCTTGTGCAGACACTGCAGTCATTCAGGTAAACTGGGGGGGAACTGAAAAGCTCTCAACCTTTGGGGCAGTCCCATTTCTGCACACAAGCGTGTGGGTATTTGGCAAGACCCAGTTTTGCATGTCTCAGGCTAAGCTCTATGTGTTAAAAGCTTGCAAGTTAGCTGCCATACTTAAACTGTGTCTGTTTGCTCCCAAACCCGTATTTGTCTTGCGCATATGCAAAGAAAAAAAGCTAACTAAAATAAAAATGAGCCTGAGATCAGCTATATTCAAGCTGAAGTTGCATTTTCATATATGCACCTGGATCTTCATGTAGCCTTTTGGAAAGCTGTGGTGTATGTTAACCAGTCTGCTCTGTATGAGTTCTGCAGAGCACTTCCATAAAACTAGTGGGAGTTGCTAAGCGGTGGCAGGGCCCAATATCTGGCAGTGCAAATGCAAACAGCCCTGCTCCCTGCTTATGGGCTGGGTACAGCTGTGACTGCTGCCCTCGTGGGCTGGGCAGTGCGAGGGGCTGCTGCAGAGCACAGCAAAGGTGAGCGCTCAAAGGGCACTGCAGAAGGACACTCTGCTGATCTTACGAGCAGCACATACCATGGCCAAAGGGTGTTTGGATCAAGACCTGCAGAAGGAGTAAAGCAGAACCTGGAGTTCACATGTAGGCTCAAGTGATGCTGGAGATCAGGGGCAGGCTGTGGGCTGCCATGGCTGTGTCTTTCTTCACCACTACCACCACCCCAGTGGCAGTCCTGTTTCAGGTCATGAAAGAGGGAAGTAGCTCCATGGTCCTTTGGGATGGCAGACAACCTCAGGCACCCCACTGGAGGCATTGCAGATGAACAGCAGATGTCTTTCCTTGTGAGGATGCAGCCTTAGCTTGCAAAAACTGGCTTTCCTGGCCTGACTCAAACCCAGGCATCAAGAGCAGAACTCACAGCTGGGACTGTTTCCTCCTTGCCTTGCCCTGTGCCTACTGGAGGGGTCGAGCTGTGATGTACCCAGTGATGTACCTGTGCTAGGATGTCTTTTAGCTACCAAGCTGATTTTTCTTTTCCTGCTCCTGGCTCACAAAGCAAAGGTTTCTAACAGGAACTAGGGCAAATCCTAGTTGGAATCATGTGGTCCTCATATCTGCAACATCTGGCCATGCTTCAGCATGAGTGGTTTTGCTCTGTTGTGTATGCCACTGACCGGCTCAAATGCTCTGAAGTGGGTGAGGAAAAACCCTGGATAAATAGGAAACCCTTATGAAATTACTGCCTCCTCAGTTTTCACAGTCCGACACTGAAGATCAGAAAAAAAATGAACAGGGTGTCATGGAAACTCATCACCCATGGTTTCCTGACACTTTGGGGTGGTGTATTTTATCCTATCCCTTTGGGTGAGCTTTTACATCTGTTGTGAGCAGTGGAAAAACCCATTTGTGATGTGAGTCACCCTTTGTCTCTGGCTGATGAGCACTGGGAGAGCACAGCCTATGAGGCCATCTGTCTACTTTTATCCATCTGGCTCTCCTCCCCTTGCAAGCTTTTGTTTCCACAGAGCAACTAATGGCCAGCATTAAGTTGCCACCTGCTCAAGCCTGCCTGATATGGGGTGAATTTTGAGCTGTCTGGCACAGCCCACCTCCTGCAGACACCTGGGCCACCCAACTGGGCTCAGTGGGGCAAGACATCCACCACAGGCTTTAACACATGCTGCTGTGTCAGGTATGAGCAGTGGTGGTTGGGAAGGTGACACCTGCCCTCTTTGGACATCCCTGGTAGAGACCCTGACAGAGGTGCAGGGCACACGGTTACCTCTTTTTTTTCAGCAGTTGCTCCCAGGTTTATCTGTGAGGGTGAGTCAGGTAGAAGCATAGGTGCCCCTGCAGATGGCAGGTCTTTGTATAAACTGGGCTGTCAGGCTGGATATTGCCAGCACAGGACATCTGCAGGGACAGGGTTTCTCCTGGACTGCAGCCTGCTGACCACAATAAAAGCAGTGGTAGCAAAGGCATAGGATCAGGCTCCTGAAAAATAGTTTTATTTCCACAAGGGCTCTCAAAACTTAAGCAGAAGTTTTTGCCTAGAGGGCAGAGGGATTTGGAACAGGGTGAGTGGTGGGATGTATTCCTGTTCTCTGCAGAGAGAACACATGGCTTTGACCTGCCCTCCTCTCACACATTGAAATCCACAGATACTAACAGAGAAGTCGAAGGCTGCCAGGCATGTCAGTGAGAGCCTGAGCGATAAGGTGGAAGCTGTGTGCCTGGAGGAGTGCCTGAGGTTCCTGGAGAGGTAGGAAGAATACTTCTTTTCTCCCTGATAACATCCTTAATGCTCAAAAGAAAGAAATCCTGATGTAGCAGCTGGGGAAGCTGTGTTCACCTGGATCTTTAGTTTGCTGATTGTTTCCCACCAAGCAGGTAGTGGAGAGACAGTGCTTCACTGCTGTTCCATGTGCTCACCATTTGCTGTTGGACTAAAGCTGAGGGAACAAAGTGCATCTGGACTTGCCAGGGAAGGTTAAACCCTTGGAGTTCTGGAGAACTGGTTTAACCCTTAAACCTTGGTGTTCTGGAGAAACTTAGACCTTAAACACAACCAGAAAGAGGGGCAGCCATGTCACCAGTACCCATGTTTGTCCCTTCCTAATCTGGCTGTGCTTCCCAGGCATAGTGGTTTCTGCTGGCTCCATAGGAGGGTGGGGAGTTCTGCTCTGTCTTGGTTCTGATAGAGAAATGTCTTCTCATCCTCTGCCCTCTAACCATTTCTTCTGACTCCCTTTATCTTCTTTTTATACTTGGATGTCTCTTGTCCTGTGTATCCCCTGCATCAGAAAATGCCAGGACTGCTGGCTGTGGGTGAATGTTTCAGGAGGTTGCATTTAAGATCCTAGGCCCTTCATATGATGAGAGAAAAGAAATTCCCATTAAAACAAGGCTGTCCAGGAGCCACTCATGAGGCTGAAGCTGCAACAAAGCAGTTGGTAGACTTTGTGGGTTATTCATACACACTTTGTTCTGTAGCTCCATCAACAAAGCCTGAGTTGCTTCCCAGAAGCAGGTTTGGAGCAACAGCAATGATAAAATGAACCTCCTCCCTCTTGGTCCATTCCAGTAGCACTCAGACAGCTCGAGGGCTCTCCCTGTGCCTTTCCTGTGCTCTCCTTCCTCACCAGCTGGGCAGGGCAGAGACAGCCTTTATCATGCTGTAGATCCCACCTTAGGGAATGAAACTGTTCACTGAAAAGACACAATATCACAAAATATTTCTCCCATCTGCTGACAGGCTATTGCTATCAGATGCATTATGGAGCACACCAGATTAAAGATATGTCTTCCTGTTTTAATTTAGCTATGAAGATGAAGTAAGAAGCTTTCTCCAGCTTGATGGCTGCCCACCAATCTGCAGCAGCTTACGAATCCTAGAGAGTTGCTGCCTTCTCAGGTTAGAAACCAGAGCCGTGTGGCATGGGGAGCAATGCTGCTGTCTGATCTCCTTCTGACTACTCTGAGGCCAACCTTGCCTCCAGCTGAATTTGGTCATCCAACCCTGTGCACAACAACCCTCAAGCGTGGAGGCAACCAGCTGCTGTTAGCAAGACCCTTCCAGAGCTGCTCTGGCCGCCCCAGAGAGAAGAAGGCTCAGATAGGATCTGTGACCTTGGCCAGAGGGCCACATGCTGCACCAGCAGCACTGTACGGATACTTCTTGCCTTGTTCCTAGGTCCTGCAGGTGCAGGGGCTGTAGCTGGTGGTCTACCATCTCCTCCTTCCTGGTGCTCATGGCACTGAGCAGGAGGCAGGCAGCAGTGTTGTGACACATTTGGGGACCGTATCCTGGCTGACCCTGCCTGTGTTGTGCTGGTGTTCCTTTCACTGGCCTGATTGTGCCTCAGCATGAAAGCATCACTAAGGTTGTGCTGGGATGCACGTGCTAGTGCACTTGGTAAGGACAAGCTTCAGAGCTCTGCTGAATGAAGCCCCATGGAATATGTCAGGCTGTCCATTGAGTTGCTGTGAAGGAGGGAAAGAGTAAAGCACAGAAGGGTGGAGGAGGCTGTTTGCACCTACCAGCTAATTTCAGAAGCACTGCAGCAACGGAGGAAACAAGGTTGCTTCGCTTCTTCCTGTGTAAAGCTATCTGGAGATCTCTGGACTCAGCAAAATGCCAAAATCCAGCATATGCACAGTGATTACTTGACATCAGAGCCTTGTGTTGAGCTTAGGTAGTTGTTTTGTTTATTGTATTTGCATATTGCTGATACAGGATCCCAGACTGAATACTTATGAGTCTCTTTTATGTATTCTCAGTGATCCTGAGAATGAAGTTGTACACTGAACTTTTCCAGAATGTAAAATGTCTGGATTCAAGCTAGTGATAATTTTAGACAGGATTTGCTGAGTTGAAGACTGTTCTGGTGGAAGATAATTGTCTTGTATTTGTAGATTGTCTGGGGCACTCAAGGATGCTCATTCAGCCTCCATTTGTCAAGGCTACTTCACTTCTACTCATTTTGGAAAATACTAGGATTTTTACTGATCTGATCTCACTACTGATGGGCACAAGTGGCATTTGTGTGCATGGAGTTTTTCTGTTCATGTGGCAGTATCTTAATGAGAGCCATCCAAAAGACGGGTGCACAAGTGTGAGTCACTGAGCTATCCCTGGCCCTGAGCATGTGTCCATTCAATTACCCAGGCAGTCATGTTGGTTACAGTAGGAAGTTTTGATCTGAGAGATTAGCCTGATTTGATCTGATCAATACTTTCTGTATTTATTCTTTTTAACAGAACTGTCTGGCATAAGCTAACACACATTAGCAGTGCCAGCACTGGCCAGGATGTTAAGGTAAAAGGATTTCTAGACAGGATGGAAGATGACATTACGGAGCATTTTCTGCAGACAGTCACTTCTGAAGTCAAGGTAGGGGAGAGCCATTTTAACACTGACTGTTTTCAGACTGTAGGGCAGAGACTTCTTTCCCATCTCTTGATTTGGAAAGGGTGAAACCATAGTTTGGTCTTCCAGTCCCAAGTGCTCCTCTGCCTTGTCAGAATCCGTATATGGACAGTTTCACTTCTCCAGTTTTGGGATCCCAGTTCCACTGTTTGTAGTGTTTGCTGTCATGTTACAAGTAGGCAACCCATGGTGCCCCTAGGAATCCAGACCCCCAGGGCTGAATTTCAGCAAGTACCTACTCATCCTCAGCAGATGGACATCTTCCCAGGGCAGTGACAACTCACAGAGCCTAGGGCTCTGTGGTGGATAGTCAGGAGGCAGAGAAGACTGACCAGAAATGCGTCCTTCCCTTGAGATAAGTTCCCCTCCTCTCACACTTTCCAGCATCAGCCCATTAGCCCAGATGCCCTTTCTATCCTGGGCTCTGTGTTTAGATAGCACACAATTGCAGGCTCCTAAGTGTGTGGTTTCCTTGGGAAGCCCCCCTGAGTATCCTCAGGCTCATTGCACAGGCTCCCTCAAGCAGGCTGGAGGCAGCAAAAGAAAAATGACAAAAGAAACCTTGGCTACACTGTAGAGTTTTAGTCTCTGGAGCTCATTGCTGGCCTGTCCCATGTGCCCACTCATTGAAATGGAAACAGGGAGTGGTTCTGACAGGGAGCTTGGACAGCCCTGGGAAGAAACAGGAGACCGAGGGCTCAGGTTTTCAGTCTTCCAGGTTTGTGCTTAAGAACTCAGTATATCCTTCCTGAATTTCCCTTTTCTTTTCTTTTCTTTTCTTTTCTTTTCTTTTCTTTTCTTTTCTTTTCTTTTCTCTTCCTTTCTTTTCTTTTCTCTTCCTTTCTTTTCTTTTCTCTTTTCTTTTCATTTTGCTGTTCTTTGAAATAAAGGCACAGGGTGCGGCAGCTCACGGAGGAGTCTGTTTCCGAGAGCAGAAAGAGCAAAGGCACAATAAACCCTGTCTGTTGTTTGTGTGGTGTCTCTACATGTGCACTCTTTGAGTCTGTCTGTGCCTTTTCCGCAGGGAACACTGAAGGACCACTTCAAAAAGTGTGACAGTGGTTTTTACCACATCCTTGAATCCTTAAAGCAAAGCTTTTTGGCCTTTGGGAAGAAAAAAACAGATACATATGAGGTAAGACATAAACAAAAAAGTGAGAAAAAGATGTTACTTGGGAAATCACTAAAACTAGTCCTTGAACTTCTGGATGGCACAATAATTGATCATTAACCCAAACTGCAGTTTTGTGTGTTGTCAGAAGGGCTTTTAACTATCTAGTGGTTTCAGTCCAGTTCCTCTATCCAACAGAATTGGATAGTGACATCTGAGACCTTTACATAATTTCAGCAGAGAAATCAACGAGTGAAGAAATGTGGAAACTGAATATACCTCCAAAATACAAAGGGGGAGCATTTGGCCATCTCTAATCCTACCATTGCCCCAATACCATTACATTGGAAATCTTCTCATCTTCTAATGAGCTTCAACCTTATTTGTAAGGAATATTTGTCCTTTTGATGGAGAGTGGGCATGAAGGGGTGAAAGGTTCAGATTCCTAAGGAACATTATCTCTTATGCAGAGAGTTGGTAAAGAACAACCTCACAAAGAGCCCGTTTTTGCACCTTTACAGCCTTATAGCAGCCTAAACAATTTGACTGGGATTTTATAATCCCCTTTGAGTCTCTGTTCAGTAATGAGATTGGTATGTGGGGAACCCTCTTTTGTATACAGGCTGGATTTGCTGCTGCTACCTGTGCCACACATGTCCCCCAAAGCACGGGACTCCCAGGTCTGCAGTCTCTTTGTTAGTGATTTTAATTAGCATTTTGCAATATGGAAAAAGGTAATGGAAGGGAAAAAAAAAAAAAAAAAGGAACTATTCTGCTGTTGTTCAGAGCCTGTCACTGGACATTATGTCACATTAGTGCTGGGGCAAGCAGCAGCTTGGTGGCAAAACACTGTGCCAGAGCTCTCTGTCTCTTGCTTTGTCTGTTTTGGACAGGGCTGGGGATTTCCTGTACCTTTGGACTGCAGCCTAAAACTGCACTGATTTCAATTGCTAATGAAATGTGGTTTCTGTGCAGCAGCCCCTCTCCCCTTAGAAATGCTCTCTGTCCCTTTTCAGGCACTGCCCTGGAGTTCCTCAGCAGGTAGTGGGTGGCTCAGAGGGAGATGCCCAGGTGACTTCTCTGTGCCCAGCCACGGCTGTGTACCCAAGGGTATGGCACTGTGTCTGGTGTGGATGCTCCAGGGAGGATGGATTGGGCTTTGCCTGTAGTCCAGGCTCTCCCCAAGCAATGTGTTTGTTAGCCATGCCAAGTGTTGCTGCAGCTCTGGAGTGTGAGTGACCTCTGGCTGATGTAACTTGTTCCATTGCTTTTGCTTGGATGTCTCCACACTTACCATCAGTGTCTATGTCACCCACGTGCAGCTTGGAGGTAAGTCTATGTGTTAGACCAAACATTTTAAAGGGATACTTAAGCAAAGAAAAGGGACAGCAATCTGCATGGACACCATATCCAGTGTCTGCATTGCTCAAGGTATGGTCTAGTCCTTGCTTAGTCCAGAGAAGTTAATCTGGGTGTCTTTGCTCTGGAACAGGCCCTTGTCCAGGCTGTCAATGCCATCCTCGTTACAGAATATGTGCAGGCCCTCCTGACCACTCCCAGAAAACCATCTTCTGTGCAGAGGAGGAGGATTGTCAACAAGATAGAAGAAGATCATAGGATGATGCAAACCATCATTAAAGAGTGCTTAGTAAGTCTTTGATATGGTTACAGCTTTGCTCTCTGTCATCAAGAATGGTACCAGCAAAGGAGAAGACTCTGAAAGCAAAAAAAAAAAAAATAAAAATTAGGAGTTTTGACTGCAGGGGTATCCAGTTTCACAGAAATGACAGTCAGATGTGCTGATGGCCCTTCTGATCTGCCAGAAGCTGTTAGTTCTTGATTTTGAAATGTGTGACTGGAGGACGCAAGTTTCACACTCCTGCCACTGACATAAGAATGAGGTGTGCTCCTCTGAGCTGGTGAGACAGCCCCAAAGCTGCCAGCTATCCCCAGCAAGCCTTTGGTGCATGGCATGGTGGGGCACGGGTTCAAGTGCTTTCCTTGAACCTCTAGAGTGATGAACCAAACTGGCTGCTCCACATCTCCACCTGTTCTGTGGATTGCCCTTCATGGCTGCTCCTCCCTGGACACAGAGTGTGTGTTGTTACCTCCCTGTCCAGCCTCCTCCCACCCCTCAGGCCCTTCCCAGCCCTTCAGAGCTGGGATGATGGCTGTGGGAGCCATTTACCTGTGCTGTGGCGTTTCCCCGTGGGCAAACACATGCTGATGGTGTGGGGAGGAACGAGTCTTCCTGCAGGGGAAACACCTCACAGCATTAGGAAGTACAGGTGCACTGCAGAAGGGATAAATTGGGTGTGAAAGCAGAGCCACACCTCTGAAAAAAAAACAACCTGTGGAGAAGTTCTAGGTCTGGTTTGCAGAAACAACTTCAAAAGCTTAAAAAGACCTCTTTGCTCAATTCATAATCTGGTGTAACCAGCAGTGCCACACACAGTGTCTGCAGATGCCACCAGGCTGTCACATGGGTCCCTGGGTTACCCAGAGGCAAGGAATGGCAGCAGCATCCCCTCCTGCTGCTGCTCCAGTTGGAGAATCACTGCTGTGCAGTGTCCCTGGCATGGCTCATTAGCAAAGGCAGGCTGAGTGTGCCCAGGCATAGTGCTTTGTAAGAGCCTGGTCTGAGCAGCACTGTGGTACTGGTTGCAAAGTCAGTCTAGTAACAGGACACAGATGTGACAGGGCATATAAAACCCCTTGGCAATCCTGGTTTTAATAATTTCACAAATTCTGAGTAATTCTCACAACTTGTCAATTTAAGTGCTAGGGACTGAAAATCTATTTTCTCACAGATGAGACTCCTGCAAGTCATTTGTCAGCAATTCTTACTTTGTCCAAGGAATAAAATGAAATCTAAATGATTGTCTGTAGGCTTCTCTAAAAATCTCTCAGACCCATTACAATTAATGTACTAGTTTCATGGTGGAAAGCTGGAAGCTGCCAGTGCTTTTAACTGAAGGCCCACCTCTCCTGTAGTGATCAATCACAAATGAGTCAATGCTTTGAGCAATCAAGCCATGGAGAATAGCAGGAGGGTTCTCTAATCTTAACTCTGAAGTCTACCAGTAATGCTGTGCTCAGCATCAGCTTTGGATATAATATGCACTGGAAGTTGGTTTTATAGTGGAGAGGAGATATAGAAAACCTAATTATCTATTAAGACCCTACATTCTGCTTGGGTGAAAAAACTCTGCGTCTGCTTAGCACTGCTCCCTCTGTGTCCCCAGTCTGTTCACTTTCTTACTTGAGGTGGGTGGACCGAAAACCTTGGGGATGAAATGCACAAGCGACCTGCAGGGGTCAGCCTGATATCCTCAGTCAAATGAGGTACATGGTTATGCATGCAAAGTATGTACTCTGCTGCAGACTGAATTTATCGAGCAGTTGCTGCGCAGGCTGCACCTGCTCCCTGCCCTGCTCTGCCCTCTCCTCAGGCTCTTCCTTCCCTGCCGTCCTCAATACACATTAGGAAATACCTTGCTTCTCTCCTAAGAGCAGTACATGTCAAAGGCACTTAAACACTGCTGACAAGACACCTCTTTTTTTTTCCTTTTAGACTTCAGGCTGTTTACCTCTGACCTTGCTTGTCTATACAGTGCTTAACTAAATTTGACACCTTCAAATTAATTAGCATTTTGTAATAATGAGCTTGCCAAGTATGAAGCTGTACAGTGCCGGTGCCTCAGGAGCTGAGTTCAGTTGTGCACTGAGCTGAGATAGACGTGCTGAGTGTCTGCAGTGCAGAGGAAGAGGGGGAAGGCTGTCTGCAAATATTGCTATTATTTTTAATTTACATTCAGCACGGAGGTGCCGCATGGAGAATGTGACCTGCTGTTTCTAAAGCCTCATGGAGATCAGGGGAACCTGGGCTTCTCCTGCCCCAGTTTGGCATCCTGTTCTCCAGGTTTGCTTTGTCACAGAGTCTCTGTTGATGTGGTGGCATCAATAATTCAGAGAAGCAATTTCATTGCATTTACCGCACTGATGAAAAATGTGAGCAAGACCTGAAGCTCTCTCTCGGCAGTTCATCTGCATTCTGCTTCTCTAGTGTTGCTGAAAATGCTGTGTGTTTTTTGATGAGGCTTCTTTCTCCCGTGTGCTCCAGATTAGAGGGAGCTGATCATATGCAGCATATACTGACCATGTCATATGATTTACACTCTTCAGATATGCTTTTTTTTTTTTTTTTTTCCTGCACCCTTATTTTCTCCCTAAGGTCTCTTTTCTGTCCCTGGACTTGCTTTGGGGCAGCATAAATGCCAGCATGTTTGGCCAACAGAGGATCTTGTTTTCACATAGGTCAAGCACAGAGCTGTGCTTACCTCTGGAAGCAAAATATGCCCTAAAGGGTGAAATGGTCTTGAAAGGACAGGCAATTTAGGGAAAAACGAAGTACATTTGCCATCTTTGCTAAAGGAAATGCAGGAGTGGATTCTGTGCTGCTGAAGGGAGTTGCCCAACCACCCTGGAAACAGTCTGTGACTACTCCCCAGTTTTTTCTCTCCTACCCTGGGGGAAAACCAGACTTCTAATATACAGTCCTAACTCATACAGAGTGATTCCCAGTCTGATATGAGTCCAGCTCTTAATATTATGTGCTGTTTCCCTTGTCCTGAACACACTTCTGCTTCTCTTCCCAGGGTCCTGCAGCCAGTCCCTTCAAAGATCCCATAAAAGCAATTTTAGAGCTTGTTCAAACCTCTGATACTGAGGGGATGAAAATAGCTCTTCTGCCCATTCTCAAAGAATTTCCTGAACTCAGGTAATGTCTTTTATTGATTAGCTGACACCAGGAGACCTACAACAGTATTAGTCCTGTGATATTTTTTGCAGTGCAGTGAGCCAGGCACAAAGTGGTCACCTTTGAATGCCCTCAATGCTGCCTCTTCAGAAATGCTGTTTAATACTGTTTATAACTTTGCCAGACATGAACTGGTGGAGTTGAGATGTACTTCTGTAAAGATGAATGATGGATGAAATGGCTGTCAGCAAAGCAGTAATGCTGTGGAAAAGTACTGCCTGAAAGGAGAATTTACAGACACGTGTGTGTCAAATGTAGGTTTCAAGAACGGTAACTGAGGCATTTCATAACTTCCAGTCACTTGACTTTCAGCTTCAACAATTTACCAATTCTTGTATAGCTATTTCCACAAAATTCTAAGTGTATTCAACAAGAACATACACTCTCATTCTTAAACGAAACTGTTAACAGAAATGAAACACAACTTTTTCTAGGAAGGTGAGATCTTAGCTAATTGCATTTGTTCCAGAGTCTGTGGTTTATTACATACATCTTTTGTTCTGATGTTCTGTGCTAGTGATTGTGTTTTTCCAACTTAACATGCTTGCAGTGTAGAGTTCTCTGTCACAGGATGCTGTGAAGGCCAAAATGCCAATAGCTTCAAATGGGAAGCAGACAATTTGTGGTAGATAATTATTTCAGTGCCTATTCAACATGACAGTCATGATATAACCCCCAAGCAAGGGAAGTCTCTAAATTGTAGACTGCCAGTAGCAATGGGGAAAAAAGGGAGACAAAGAGAGATCATGTTATGCTTCATCTGGTTTCTGTATTATTTTCCTAAATATTTACTACTTCTGAAGATGCTATTGAGCTAAAAAGCTGCTTATCTGATACAGCATAGCAACTCTTACTCATTTATATATATATACACATACATATAGAAGTAGTAATATATATATANTATATATATATATATATATAGTATAGAAAGTGGGCACAGGAAATATTCAGAAGCCCCAGCTCTCAGTGAAGGTCATCCTGGTGTGAACAGATGCACTGTTCTTGATTAGAACAGACCTCTGTATGTTTAAAACTGTTTGCTTTGGATACATTTGCCTTATACCCAGTACGGTGTTGCTCAGCAAAGCAATGCTCTGTAGAACAAAAATCCAATAATGTTGCAGATGAACAAGAATTAGTGACATTTGAGGGGAGAAAAGATATCAAAAATGCTTCCAAATGGCCAAATGCAGAGTTATCAGAAACCTATTATGATAGATACAGGTCTTTTTCTAGGAATAACCTGAGCTGAAGGTTTCCACAACTTCATAAGGATGCTGTGTGCCCTGGGCTTGAGACCCATGAGCTCAGCCATATCCCACACAGCTTTTGTGGTGCAGCCTCCTCCTTCTTAGGTAGCCAGAGGGTGTCAAAAAGTGGCTCAGCAGCTTCCACTCTTTGGTCTTGTCCAGCAAAATGGAGTAATTGGGAGCAAGCTTTTTTTCCTTGACTCATTTGCTGACCTGTCCTCTTACTCTTTTGCAAAGGAAGGAACACCTGAGTGCTGTGCTGGACATCAAAGACTCACTCAGCCGAGAAGACAGAGCTGCTCTCTTGAAGGCATTCCAAGATAATTGCAGGGAATCAGAAGCAAACTTACTTTTTGCGGATATAGAAGTAAAACCTAGAAAATGTGGACTATGTGGCTGCCTCTGCTGTTAGCAAAAGTAGGTGTTTGTGCATCAGTGTGCTTGTGTGTAACATGTACAGCTGCAGAGGTGTAGGCATTCCTGCTTACAGGGAGGTGTAGCATCACCTCCCCAAGGTCCTCACTGCTCTGCATATTGGCTCTACTTCCCTCTCTCCACCGTCAGACTTCCACATCATGGAGGATCGTGTTGTAGTCGGTGCAGGGTGCTGAATGCTTAGATGTGTGATTCAGGTTACAGAAGGGACAGAGGAGAAGACAGGGCTCCTGCTCCTCATCTTTCACTCCTGTCTGTGTGTTCCTGCAGCAAGGTCTCTCTGCAGCATCCCCTCCCTTCCAGGTCTTACCCTTTGCCTGGGCAAGGTCTCCCAGGCAAGTGCTGCTGCCTCCTGGCAGGGCACACCAAGGGATCTTCTCTTCAGTGGTCCTCCTGATTCCCTGGTGCAGAGGGGAGGGATTTGTGAGTCCCACCACTGCCCTCTCCATGACAGCTGCATTGACTAAACCAGACTTGGCCCTGTTTAAGTGACTGTGCTGTGAGAAGCAGGGGCAAGTGTGCCCCCTCCGTGCTGGCAGCAGTAGCTGGTGCCAGAAGGGAGGAGAGTTAAAATCAAAGGGATGACTGTCACTGTGAGGTGTTAAATGCCCTGGCATGAATTGCCAAGGCTCATCTGGAGCACCTGCAATTGGACTCCTTTATAGTCACAAATTGGGCTTTTTTTTTTTTTTTNACCTGCAGCTATTTTCTTCACTTTAAATAATCAGCAACTTCCTTGTAGTCCAAATTTACCCATCTCCAGCTCAGAGCCAGAGAATTTTGTTTTAAATTGTCCGGGTCAGATCCCTCAGCTATCAGAAATAGTCCCTCTCAGTTAATATCCATAGATTGTCACCAGTCACCTTCTGTTGGATAAACTGACTAGTCTGAGTATCTCAGGTTGAGAAGCACAGTCCCTTTCCACCTCCTGCACTCTCAGGTGTCACCACTTATTTATAGTTACCCATGTTAGAAGATCAGGGTTGAGTTATGCAGGGCTTTGACCTGGGGCCTCCAGGCACAGACAGACAGCAGGCTATCCTGGTAGCAAGGAGAGAAAGCAATTAGAAAAACAATTAATAAGCACACATGCTTTTCTTTCTTAATGAAAACTGATTTTGATTTAATGAACTAGCTATCAGTCACCCACTTTTATACCCTCCTTAGAGTAAATTGAATGGCATCACCTTTGCTTTAGTTAAGATATCCAGGAACATTTTTTTTTAAATGCTGTCACTTAATCTTCTACTTGCTGAAATCCCCTGGGTAAACACGCTCCCAAATCCCAGCAGGCCTGGCAGAGATTGCAGCACAGTGCAGTGGAAAAACATGTGTAGCACAGGTTGGTTGCCTCACCCGAGTTCAGGGCTACCAGAAATGGTGAAATCAATTATGAGATGTGCCACCTTCCTCCTTCCACTGCAGCCCTGTGATTTTGCTGCCATGCACAGCCATGTGATTTTGCTGCACAGGTGTGACCTCTAGGTACTTTGGGAATCAACTGCTTTCTCCTAGCCAGGAACACATTTGTCCCTCCTGTATATGGAAGTGGGTGGGCTTGGGAAAAGCTCTGGTTTTGGTTGTTTCATGTTAGCATGAAATGTCCTTCTAGAAGAGGAGTGAGAAGGTTTGTCTAGAGAGGGCAGGCAGCTGCAGGGATGCTGCCCATGACCATGGGCTCATGGATTGTGTGGCCCAGGAATTTCAGCAGGTAAATGTCGATAAAGCTTCCTGCAAGAGCCTGTGTATAGGAGGGATGCTTCTGCTGTTTGACCCTCATGTATGTTCTGACAACTCGGGCAGGATGGGCTCGTCAGCTGCCCGGCAACCATCCTAGGAGAAGGACAACTCTGACTTCAAAACCTACATCCTGAGGACCTCGCTGTCACTGTCCAAGCTTGCTAGGCCCTGGCAGATGAACCTCAGGAGTAAAGGGTGGGGCCAGTTCTGCGCATGCTGTGCCTCACCTAAAAAATCCACTGCGCAGGCTTGAGGGATTCACCCACTTTGTGGGGGTAAAAACCCTCCCAAATCTTTGTTCACGAAGTCTAGCCATACATACATACATGTTCTGACAAGTACTATTTAATTACCCAGGGTTTTTCTTGCCTTCCCTCAGGCCTGCTTTGGGAAATGTGAGGCCTTGCTCCCATGTGGCAGCGTCTGCAATCACAGCTCCTTGAAAGCTTCAGGGACCTGTGCAGCTTGATGAAGGAGAAACCTGTCAGCTACGGACAACACAGTTCCTGCATTTTTGCAGAACAGCCATGTGGCTCAAATCCTACTCTTCTGTGCAAAGTCCAGGAGGAAGAGGAATAGGATACAGCAGAAAGACGTTCTTTCAACATTTCCTGGGGATTACCACTTAGCTGAGTCCTGGTGGTTATTCCTAGGATGTGGCATGGTGGCATGTGTGAAGGAGGTTCACCCTCACCAAATGTCTCTCAGTTTCTATCCCTTGTTTCCTGCAATCTCAAATGAACCAGGGACTGCTGCACCACACATTCTCCTAGCATTGCAATCTCCTGAGGACCCTCTTAAGGAATCCTGCCTAGTCCATTGTGTTGGCAGTGCCTGCTGGTCTGGGCACCTTGATCCACCTCCCTGACCTGCACCAGGAGAGGTGCAGACAGAGCTGCCTCTTCCCTTGCTCACAAAGGCTGTGACCCACTCTGGGGACAGCCTGCCACGGTGGGCTGTGGGATGAGGACCTCTTGCCGTATGACTTTTACAGCTGGCTCTGGAGGATAGCCTTGCATTCATTTTTGTACCTCAGTTACTGGAAATTTCCTCTTGGAGAGGGAGGGGAAAGCCTCATGGGGAGCAGGCAGTGAAAGGGGCTGTTTGTTTGAGCCTCCGGGCAAGGTCTCTGCTAGTTTTCAGATGTAAATAGGCAGTTCCGACAGGAAAACATGGACTTTTCTTCCCAGTTATCTATGACTGGTCACAACCTTCAAGCTGGATGTTGTTCAAGGCCCTCCTTTGCCATTGTGTGAATATAGGCCATTACTGCTTCTCTCTGTCAGCGTAAACAAGCAAAAAAACTCTACCTCAGATGTGCCAGTGCTTTTTCAAGCAGCCATTCCCCCTCGGATCTGCTTCCCTAATAAGAAAAGGGGACAATCTGTGCATAACCTGTCAATGTGTGAGGCAACAGATGTGTCATGCCCTGGGACCCTGGAGGTGCAGACCCGGTGGGTGCTGCCACGTTCTGCAGTGCTGTGCCACCACCCCAGGGGCACAAGTGTCCCAGCTTGGGGGCAGCCTCTCTGCCCAGAGCCCTGAGTGCAGGAGGGGCTCCTGTGAGCTGGACAGGAGCTGGGGCAGCTTTGTAATTGTCACTAGCATTGCTGTGCAGCGCTGGGCATGAGGAGAGTGGCAGAGGAGCAGGAAGAACAGCCTGCTCCATCTCCGGGGAGTCCTCTCTGTGCTTTTGTGGCCTCATGAGACCTTGGCATCATTACACTCTGTTCCTCATGGCACTAAGGGGCAGTGAGAGTGCCCCATGGCCTGCCTGCCCTTCCTGACTGTGTAGCTGCTCCAAAGGCCAGTCCTGGTGTCCCTCACATTTCATAGCTGTCCATTGCGGCTTCAGTGAGAACTTTCCTGGGATGTGGGAAGGCTGGGAGAGCTGGGGGAGCTGCATCCTGGACAGGTGGGCATGGTTGGGCTGTAGGGCTGGGTGGGCACCTGCCCTCCAAAGGGTGCCAGCCCTGCCAGGCACGCTGGGCCAGTCACCCTCCCCTCCCAATGGATTGCACATTTTATCAAGGATGGGAAGGGATGGCAGACCTGGATGACAGGCCTTATTGTGACAGCAGGGTCAGGGTCAGCCTCTGCCAGTGGGAATTTCAAGCAACAAGCCTTCCAGAGAAAATAAATAAAACCCCCTCTGACATTTTGATCACAGTCAGGCTAAAAATAATCCCACAGCATGTGGAGAGCTCTGACCACGTACATGTCAATTTCTATGTATGTCTCTGCCATTTGACATCCACAGTCAGATGAGGGTATATTCCACTTGGAAGCAGCATGTAGGAGCTGTGAGGGGTGCTGGGCTTACCACTGCTGTGTGTGGAGAAACACCGCTTTCAACGAGGCCTTGTTGAATCCAGTCTTGGAGAGACCAAACAAAGACAAGTTTATCCATGAGGTTTAGTGTTGGTGGCACACATGAAATTTTCCAGAGCTAGAGGGTCCAGAGGGCTGGGGTGGGCATGGGAGGGTGATGTGGAGAGGTGGCCTGGTGTGGAGGCAGATGGTGTGGGAGGGGTGTCCTCTGCCACCCCTAAGTTGCCTGAGCACAGCAGATGGTGTGTGGGGAGATTCCTCGTGCATCCCCAGAAGGGGAGGCAGCAGCAAGGGTACACCTGGGTCACTCCCTAGGACTGTTTGAAGTGATCAGGGAGGGGAAGAGAGGCTGCAGGGAAGGAGGATGAGGGATTTTCCTTGTTTGGGGGTATTTTAACCCAGTCCATTGTGTGACCTGACCTTCCAGAGTGATCCAGCCTCCTACTTTCTAACCTTCACCCTAGGCTAGGGTTAAAGCGCTTGTGTGGGATTTGTGCTGCTCTCTGCAGAGGGCTGGGAAGCAGGGTCGCACTCAGAATCCTTCTGCAGGATTACCTTGTGGCCTTGGGATGTGGGCAGGGACTGGCCCCCATTGCCATCAGCCTGCCATGGAGCCATGCTGTGCATCTCCCTCTTGGCCTTGCATCCAGCGGCTCCACCCCTGCCAGCAGGACAGGATTGCTCAGAGTCCAGCACTAAGAGATTCTCTGCATAAAGTTCCCCTTGCACTCCTTTTGCACCCAAGGTTTCACTGGGCTGTCCTTGGCACAAGGATCATGCCACTGCTATGCTCACCAATCACCCAGACATGTCAGCCTTGGGGATGTGGGCAGCAAGGACTCCAGGTGATTTAATGCTATGGCTTTTTTTGGGAGCTGTGCTCCATCTATCACCTCTCTGGCTCTGCACTGGGCTTGTTGTGTGGTGAGGAATGATTTGTCACCCATGTGCCCCACACTGCTCAGGGCCAGGGTTTGGCTGGCTTCTTTGAAGTGCTGCAGAGCCTGGCCAGCCACTACCGTCATTTGAGGTCCTGTGTCCCAGGGTCACCTTCAGTGCTCTGTGCTGAAGAGAGTGGAAAACAGATGCTCCTTAATTATGCTGCAAGGTCTGAGAAAAGACCTGACATTTGCTGAGGTGCCACCTGTGCTTCCCTGGTTTACTTAGTGGTTTTGCCAAGGATGTGACAGGGAATGGAATGCTTGATGGTGAAAAACACAGGTAATAAATACTCTGGGACGTGCTGAACTCTGTTGAATATCAAATGTGAATGAGGAGAATCAATCCCTTAAGCTGTGAGACCTTGGAGAAGGCAAGCTGCTTGCTGATTGCAAAATTATATAGTAAATTGTGTTTTAGTCCCTTTCCTCCCTCCTCCCAAGTGGAGCCTGTCAATGCTGGAAACTCCTACATAGATCCCAATATCATTCAGAATAACTTGCACCCACCTTTGAGGCTTTCCTCTTCACCACCCAGATGAGAGTGATGCACAATCCACAGATGGGGACGGGTGGGTGTGTGGGATAGGAAGCATGACAAAAGCCACTACAGGTAATTCCCCCCAGCACATCACTGAAGTGATTTTAAGTCTTGATTTTAAGTCTTAAATGTCTGCCTTTATCCCAGCACCCCGTGGTCCATGTGGAGAAGAGAAGGCACCTGTGTGTGCTGCAGTCTCCAGATCTGTACCAAGGGCTGAGCTGGATCCCCCCGGTTTCTCCCACTGGCCCTGGGGACACCAGGGCTGGGAAGGGTACACACCTGGTGCCATCTAGTGGCACTGGGACATGGAAAGAGCCGGGGATCTTTTATATTTATTATTTGTGTTGTTATTACGGGGTGTCACCTGCACGGCATATCAGTTGTGAGTGGCCCCTTGCCAGGGTGTGAGACTGGCAGGACAACAAAAAGCTGTGAATTCTGGTGTAAAGTAGGACGCACACAGCATGTAGATGTTTCTGACAGCCAAATACCCAGCAGTTGTATGGGAAGAATGTGAAAGACAGTGAAGAGCAGAATTGTTGGAATGTGCCCTGTGCTTTGTAGGAAACAGCTGGAGCCTGTGAGTGCAGAGGAGAGGCTGGGAGGCAGTGTTGAAGAGCCTGGATCCTAGGACCTGATTTCTTCATGCTCCTCAGCAGCCAATATTCCTGCTGCAAGTAAAGGGCTTTAGGATAAGGTTTTAGTTGGCTCAATTTGACCTAAGGCCACATGGGCACCAGAAGATAGGTTTTTGCTCTCACCACTTGGTGTCCCCCCACCACCTTCATCACATTGGCTCTTGGGGTCAGCTCCACTTCTGACACAGGAAATCAACAGCCAAAATATACAGTCTTGTATGGGTTTGCCTCTCCTCTTTACTTCTCAGGAGCTCTAGTGCTATTGCCTCCCTCTGAGCTCCAGCTGCGAGCTCCACAACTGCTGACTCTCTGTCTCCTATTGCCATCCTGGTTTTCATCCTGGTCACAGCCACCCTCCATGAGCTGTCCCATTGTCCACTCCATGGGCTGTGGTGCTGCCTGTGCCTGCCCATCCTGTCCAACTTGGCTCACACAGCTTGTGTGAGGCCATTGCATATTGTAGTGATGGGCTGTTCTCAAAGGGGTGCCAGTCTGCCAGCAATTAAAATAAATGGACTGTGTTTAAAGCAGCTGCTGGGAAAACCCCTGTGTTTCAGGGTTGGGACAAACTATTTGCAAGAGAAGAATGTCTGGAACGGTTTGTTATATCATATATCTTTGCAGGGTTTTGGAAAAAATATAAAGCTACTCTTGGTTCACAGATGAACCTCAGATTTTTTTCCTTCACTGGATTTTACCCTCTAAACTTCTCCACAATGATCTTTTGTTCCTAAAAAGACGGGCTTGTGCTATGATGAATGATGTAATTTTACTCCCTTTCAGACTGCCCAGTGCTGAGAAAGATCCAGATCTCCATTCCCAGACACTTGCTGCAGCTCCTGCTGATTCTGCCACATGGTCCATGCCCCATTTTTCTCATGTCTGTTTTGGTCTCATTTGGCATGAACCAAACTTTGGAGAGAGAACAGGGACTGACATGGCAAAGGATGAAACCACGCTGAGGTGTTGCAGCTCAGGAAAGAGCTGGGGTAGATGCTAAGCATGAGCTCTTAATTAAAAGCTGTGGGGGAGAAGGGGGAGAACACTTCTGTGCACAGGCTGAGCCCGTGCTCTGCCTGGGGTGAAACAGCCAGGTAGAGATCAATGTGGAGAAAGCTTTGGCACTGCACACAACAGCATTCTGCAATCCTGACACACGTCTGTGTGCCTTTGCTGCACCGGTGACAATGTACCAGGAGGGTCCTGATGTGGGTGGTAGCTGCTGTGCAGCACTAGGCTGTGCACACCAAGGACACCCTCATCCTCTGAGCTGCTTATTGTACTCATGAGTGTCCCCTCTGCGGCTCCAGGCAGGAATGTTTGGTCCAGGCACCCAAGGGCTGGTTTGGGGCTGGTCTGTCAGTGGAGTTGGGTGACTGGGGACTGCTGCCTGCCCTGGTGCTGCTGTGCTAGTGGTGATGGTACTCGGGCGGGAGGCTGAAGCACTCCATGCAATGGGCAGGACACAGCCACAACTGCAGCACTTGCCTGCAGCTTGGTTCTGTGCATGGTAGGGAAAAGGAAAGTGCCCACTCCTCTACCCTGTACTGTGACCTGCCTGCCCTTAAAGCCACCTCAACTGCAGGGGCAGCTGGACATCTGGCCTCCCTGACAGTGTGTACTGCTGAGAGTGTGTTGGTGATGAAGAGCCCCCACTGGGGCCAGCTCATTATCCATGAGGTAACGGCCTCATGAGGGGTTCATGGTTCATGGCCCTTCCAGGATGAACCGTCCGTGGCATCTCCTGGTGCCTGGGACATGGCCTTGGGCTGGTTGCTGGGATACCCAGCTGATGGACTCTGCTGGGTTTACTTCGGAGCAGCAGGAGCAGCACGAAAGGAGTTGCAAAGACAGACACCTCCACTGCCAAGGTGTGACCCTGGGCTGGAGGTGCTACCCCCTCCGCTCCCCTGTCATTAATTCCAGCGGTCAGTGACATCTGCAGTGACCCCTTCGCCCTGGCGCCAGCAGGTCCCGTGGCAGGGGGGTCGCTCTCAGGGCAGCCCCCACCCCCAGCCCTGCCCATGTCACCTCGTCCCAAGATGCGGACCCCAGGGACACCTTTTCCTCGCTGCCGAGCGCCCGTGTGGAGCCAGGGTCCACCACTAGATGGGAGCAAAGCCTGCGGAACCCCCGAGCCCACGCGTGGGGCGGCGCGGGGCGGGCACGGGGATCAGGGCTGTGCCCCGCGGGGGGATGTCGGTCACCCGGGGCTAAGGCATGAGGGGTTCCTGCTTACAAACGGGCTCAGCACCTGTGCCGACTCTCGCCCATTGGCGACTTGGTGTCTGATGTTCTTAACCCCAGTCCCGCTGAATTTCAGATTAAAAACTCAGGACTGCGGAGCTGGACTCACTTGCAGAGGCAAATCTGCCTTCTCTTCGGGTGCCGACAGACCTGTACATGCCAGAGTCCTGCCCTAACACCCTGCTGAGCCCTGGGGTGGCTCCGTGGTCCCCCAGCCGTGGGGGCTGCAGAGCCCCTCGCTGGCAGGATGACCCGCTGCCTCCAGGGGTGCAGGGCGGTGCAGCGCGGGGCTGAGCACCGGGAGCAGCTCTGTGCCATGGCAGAGGGGCCGTGTGGATGTGCTTCCTTCTTCTGTCATGCTTACACTCAGGTCCCCCATAAAATTCACACCAACTCACTCGTCTTTCCTCCCTGGGACCTCAGCCGTGTCCAAAGTGCTGTGCCAGGGCTGTGCCCATCCTTGCTCTGCCTCCTGACCAAGTCTCATCAGAGGCTCCCATCTGGAGCCTGTTCCTTCCCTGCCCTGGGGAAAGCCCTGCAGCCAAACTGCTCAGCCACAGTAGGGTTTGCTCATCCTGGAACTGCAGCTGTCCTGGCTGCCCCTTGCCCCCCGCTCAGCCCTGTGCCCAGTGCATGGGAGGTGCTGCTGCTGCTTCAGTCCTGGAGTGGAGGGGTCCTGTAACAGCAGTCTGCACTGACAGGGAAGAAACACCATGAGAAACAGGATGCACTGAGCTGCAGGCAAACCTGTGGTGTTCTTTATAGCTGCTGTCCCAGGCAGATGGAGATGTCATGGGGAGCTTACTGCTGTTTTATGGCCTGCATGGTCACTGATAACTGCCTTGTCAGAAGATCCTTCTTGGCTCCTTCTGAAACCAAACAAGCTCAGGCAGGTGGAGCTCAGGCTACAAGATCATAATCAAAAATAGTCACGCCTGAAATATGTTGCCCAAGACTACCTGATAGCTAAATGGACTGGGATTAGTGGGGACACAGTGGGAAATATCTCCGCATATCCAATACTTGTTGCAGGGAGGGAGGAGAGGTGACAGTGACTGCAGGAGCCAAGTGCCCATGTCCTGTTAGGCAAACTGGGGCTTGAGAAGCAGAGCTCTGGCTTTGTCTCCCCTATTGCCTATTTGAAAAACAGGACCCTGAAGGAACGTGGAACTGTTAAAAAACCTTGTGCATTCACAACATATGAGGAAGCATTGAGTGAACAGTTTCCTGAGAGTGATCTGGAAAGAACTGCCTGGTCATGAGACCAGGGCTTGGTATCAAAGCCAGTGTGGAGCCGAATTTCCCTTCTTTGCCTTGCCTTGCCTTGCCTTGCCTCGCCTTGCCTCACCTTGCCTTCCCACTATTGCATTTCTTTTTAGAAGCAAATTTTACCTTTGAGGGCCAACATCTTATTTAGCCCTAATTTCTTTCCTAAATTTAACTGTCTTGATTCCTTCAATGCTTACACAGACATTACATTTCTGGCCTGCCAGTCATTCTCCTTCTTTTCTTTTGTACTCTGGAATGCCAAGATCAGATATTGCACAGTGGCTGATCTTGAGAGGGGGAGTTTTTTCTGTGTTATCTCAGTGTCACTCCTTTTTGTAAGTCTCAGCTAGAGGCTTTCTTTATCACAGCAATGTGCTGACACAGCCTGTTCATGACCTGTTGTTATTCCTGAGTGCTTGAATTTTTGCAGAGTCATTACTGAATGGGCAATTTCCTCCCTGTGTTTGTACAGTTCTTTACTTCTGTGGCATTGCTATATGCTGCTCTTGTTCTGTTTGAACTGCATCCTACTGGTTTTTTTATTTTTCTAGATAATTCCAATATCAGATCCTGTTCCCTATCTCTGGCCACCACATTTGGAGTCCCTGAATCATTCCTAAGCATTCTCTGTGTTTCAGCATCCAAATCATTAATGAAGCTGGCTCAGATTAGATTCCTCTAGACTTGTACTCAACATTCCATGCAGTTTTGCTCTGATAATGGATCTCTGTCTGGTTTTGTGTCTGCCTCCCAGAAGCCTTGCAAGAGCAGATCACCTGTTTGAGGTTTGTGTGCGCAGAGAGAGGTGCTCCCCAGACCTGTGTCAAGCCACAGGCAGAAGTCATCTCTGCCTCATTTACTTACATCAGTGGTGCTTGAGACAGTGTTAAAAACTTTATTAAAGTCAAAACTCCCAGCCATCTCACCTGAACATGAGCAAGAACCTCTTTACTCTGAGAGTGACTAAGCACTGGAACAGGATGCCTAGAGAGGTTGTGGATTCTCTTCCCTGGAGATTTTCAAAAGCCACCTGGACACAAACCTGAGTTATATGGTCCTGGGGACCCTGCTTAAGCAGGGAGGTTGCACTGGATGACCTCCAGTGGTCCCTGCCAACCTTACCCATTCTGTGATTCTGTGACCCACAGCTGCTCTGCTTTCAGGGAGGAGAAATTCCTGCCATGTAGGAAAAGCAAATAGACTTATGCAGAAAAAAATTTAATTAAAATGGTGTTGGTATATCAACTCAGTATTATTCTCATGCTTGAAACTCTTTCATTCTACCAATATGAGCCAAATAAGCCCCGGACTTATTCCTCCCCCTCTTTTAAGACCAGCACTACTTGCTCTTGCCCAGGGGGCCACCTCCCTCTTGGCCATTGTGGTGGATGGCTGCAGGATGGCTTTGATCAATTTTCCAAACATACTGGAACATGTTTGGTGTATGAAATCCACCTCTGGAAGCCTCTGGTTTATTTAAACTGCAGTTGGACACAGAGTGTGTTAGCATTATCTTATTTACCTTTTGGCAGCATCATTGGCACAAACAGCCCTGTCTGTATGTGTGTGTCCCCCGGTGCTGGTGCAGCTCTTGAGGGCTGGGCAAGTGGCTATGGGGATGACAGAGGCTGCTTAAGCCAAGGCTGCTGCTGGAGCAGATGCATGTCTGAGCACTTACAGTTGTGTTCCCTTGGTGTTTCTAAACCCCTCAGTACTGGCGTCCATGCTTCAGCTGTCCAATTTTCTCCAGATGGCTGTGCCACAGTTTTACATAAATCTCCTGAAAGTTGTTTTCTTCCTGTAATTCCTTCTTGAATTTCAAAGGATTAAGGAATTTATGATTCAGCGGAATTACCATCATGCTGCACGTCCTCCTCCTGCAGTGGGAGGTTTCTTTGTGTCTTTAATATAATGTCCTGAGGAGCTGCCTCCTCCTCGGAATTCCTCTTTCCCTTTAGATCAACCTGCCCCAGGGTCTTTCCTGTTGTATCTATGTCTGCTGCAACCTGCCCCCACTGACTTCATTATTCCAGTTCCTTCTGTCCCAAGAATCAGCCTTTCTCTGGTCTCCCCATACCTGGTCCTCTCTTCCTCTGCCCAGAGCTGGATCCTTTCTCCCACCCATGAAGAGAGGGATCAGAAAAGCAGCACTGCACCCTGCATACTCATTGCAGGGGTGAGGAGCCCTTTCCAAGGCATCTGTGGAGGCTCAGGCTCACAAGAGGCATCCTTGGAGTTGAAGCAGGGCAGCCCATAGGTAGGTCAAGCATCTCTGGAAGAAGTTGAGAGGATTACAGCAGAGCAGGGGACCCTGGAGGGAAAGCGTGGTCTCTCCAAAATGGTAGTCTGGGGATTCTAAGAGGTCTGAGAAGGTGGAGAGCCCAGAGTTTGAGGACAGTGAGGCTCCTTCACGCACATGAGTGCCTCCTACGCTGCCATCCTCTGCCCTCTGATGAGAATCACCCTTAGTGGGGGAACTCCAGATAAATCACTCCTGCAACTGAGTTTCAGGCTAAAAAATCTCCAGGATGGCCAGGGAGACAGGCTCAGAGAAACTATCAATGCTGTGCCTCAGTTTTCATTTTAAGGCTGCAGTGATGCTGCTACATGCTCTGTCACATTTTGTCATGCATGTCCCAGTTGTGGGAATGTGCAGGGGGTTTGTCCTGTCTCACTGCAAGGGCCTGCAGGCAAACACGAGCTGGTGTCTGGCTCATGTGTCTCCTGGTCTTCAGCAGAAGCTGAGCTGCCAAACCCCTGTGGTTAAGATGCACTGGGGGCTTTCCCTCTCCTATACCATGAGAATGCTGCAGTTTCATTTAAAGACTGGCATGGCTGTAAGGATGCAGGAAAAGAGGCGATTCTGGTAAATCACGTGTCTCCCAAAGGCTTGGCAAACTGTCTAGGCTGCCAGACATGACACCAGCTCATATTTCAGCGTGCTTTAAGGACTGAGTCAAAGCAAGGCTGTAGCTACCAACAAAGACAGAACATGGTCTCATTTATTTGACTGGAAAATCCGGGTCAAAGCTGCTCCCAGAAGAGCAGCTCCTCCATCGGTGGAGAAATGACAGAGCACTGCCCTGAAGGAACAACACACTGGGTTCATTTAGAAACCATCTGATTTCCATTTTCATAAAAGCAGAGATGTTTATGTTAGCCTCAAATGTTTTGCACAGTGCTGGGCTCCTATGTGTTCAGCATTGATGAAATTCCTCTTTCACCTCAGATAAGATGCAGCTGGATACCTCTCTCCTGGCCATAAGTGAGGGCTGGGGTCACGTTTCTGTGCTGGCCGGGTTCTATTGGGGCTGTTGGTGTCTGTCAGCACAGGCAGGAAAGCACTGCCTCATCACCAGGGTGCTGTCTCTTGGACACTGTGAGACGCTGTCCTCTTGCCTAGGCTGACACCTCCAGCATCTCCCCCGGGGCTGTGCTGGGAGCTGGTGTCAGGGGGCTTGGAGATAAGGGCAGCAGCCTGCTCTCTAACAGCAAGTAGTTTTGGAAGGACACAGTTGCTGGTCAGAAGGATCTCCACTGAAATCCTCCACGTCTGTGGGCAGGACAGACTTGTCCCAGTAATGGGTATGTGGTCAGCAGAGGGTCCAGTGGATGGGTCTAGACCTTGAGGTCAGTGAATAGAGGTTGCAGAAGCTGGGCTTGTTTAATCTGACAAAGAGGAAGATAAAGGGCTATTTGTTAGCAACTCACATGAAGGGTGGTTACGATGGTGACAGAGTCAAACTCGTCTCAGTATCAGTAGGTGATACACCAAGGGAAAATGGGCATGGACTGTAGTTTGGAAAGTTCAGATTCAACATCCAGGGAAAGCTTCTTCCTTAGGAGATGGTGCAACACAGAGGGGCAGTGGACTCTCCACTTGGAGGTTTTTCAGGACTGCTCTAGGCCAAACCACTGGATGGCCTGGTTTAGTATTGGGAATGATCCTGCTTTGAATGGGAAGAAGAATTGGAGGCCTTCAGAGCCCACTTCCAGCAGTGGTGTCATCCTGTGCGCCCTGTGGCCGGGCCAAACTGACTTACAGCTTGTCGGAGTGTCTATGTGTTGAGTGTCTATGTCTATGAGCATCAGTTCTCACCTGCCTGAAAACAAACAGGAGGTGAAAGCTGGGTGGACTTTGTCTGGAAAGTTTGTTCCCAAGCACAGTACAACAGGGAGGTTGATGGAGTGGAGGGCTGGGGTGAAGAACACTCTTATCCATCTGTAATTTTGTAATATTGACCTATTGTACTAAGAGAAAGGACAAACAAAGAGAGGGAAAACATAATTAAGAGTTTACTAGATGGTTTTGCATCTCCTTAAAAGCAGGAGTATCTTTCTTCACCAGATACCATGTGAGGATGGGACCAGGTGAGAAAGAAAAGTCCCTGCCAGGGACCGGATGAGAGCAGAGTAGAAAAGTGGGAATTTCCCTGGGTCACTGGATGGTCCTTCCCAGTCTGAAGCTTGTTGGCATCAAAGACCTACATTTCTGTATTTCTTCCTGGGAAGCAAGGCTTCCCAAGAGCCTGTGGCAAGGGTGGAATTTCCCGTAAGGCCTTGTTTCCTCAAGTCATTGAACCAAGAAGTGATGCTTGCTTGGGATGTTTGTTCTTGTTGACATGACTGAAGCATAAACACATGTCCCAGCTGCACATAAGGACATGAGGCAGAGCTCCAGGCTCCCACAGGATCAGAACTCCAGAGTTAAAAGATTAGGGAGTTGTGGTTTTTTTTAATGGGGTAAAGTTGACTGGAATTTAAAAATGCAATTTATGGAATTTATAAATGCTCTCTTGTAAAAACATTTTCTCTATTTAACATAGTATCAGCTTTGGTTTGTTTTCCTGCTGGGTGACAAGAAGAAAGACAACAGAGATAATTTTGGGGAAAAAATATGAGAAAACTGGTTTACCAATCTGGCTTCCCGCACTGCTTTTGGAATTGCAAGTGAGTGTGACTGAAGTTTGGCAGAGTCTGATGGTGACCTTTCACAGCAGCACTGACTGCTTCTCCTGAACCTCTGGGCACTACAGCATAATTCTTTAAATAAACACAAAATTCAAATAGTATGGAGCCAAATGACTCAGTCCACAAACCTCAGACATCTGGGGCATCTGGGAGTGGGTGCAGGATAGCTGCATGGGTCAAGCCAAACACCTCTCCAGCCCAGTATCCTCTCCATGACACTGTTAAGAATAGATGCCCAGGGAAAACAGGAGTGGTTGGAGAGGAGTGATCCACCCCCTTATACTCTCCCAGTCCCCAACACTTTGCAGCATACACATTTCCTGAGCCAGAGCAATGTCTGTATTTGAGTCCTCAATATTGTGTTCTCTTGACCCTTCTCTATCCCTGACTGTCTCTTTCCTGTGTACAACTGAGCTTTTAGTAACCACAGATTCCTATAGAGGAGCTGCTGCAGCCTACTTACACCTTGTGCAAAAAAAGGAGTTTTCTGGTTTTGGGTTGTGCACCTACTTCCTTCATCTGATACCTCTTGTGTGGGAAGAGATTGTTTTCCTTTTTCCACCTTCTTTTGTCTGCCACTATTCTGCAGACCCTCATCCTCAGCAGACCCATTTTCAGCCTGAAGAGTCTTGTCCTGCTCACCCAGAAGCTCTGCCCTGTCTCTGCTCTGGACTTCTCCCTCTCTGCTAGCACCTCTTTAAGGTGGAGGGACCCACACTGTGTACAATTCTTGAGCTGGGCCTGATATGAGTTTTTGTTATGGCATAGTTTTCTGTTCCCGATTAGTTCACTTTTTTCCCATCTTATTAACTCCTCACATTTAATTTGATATTTCTTCTCACCTTCTTGCACTAGGTAACATTTCTACCAAGGTTTCTGCCCAGGGTCTCATTTGGCTCCCCTGTTTTTTATGTAAAACAGGAATTTTGCATTCCTTTGCATCAATCTCCTCTTCCACTCAAACACCTGCTTGCTCAGCATCATAAAGTCACCTTTAGTGCCATGAGTCATTTGGTGTCACCTAAAACAGCTGTCACCTGCCTGTTCACCTTACCCAGGTTTCTGCAGAGATCCCATCACAACCCTGAATGGGAGGACAGCCCTATTATGTGAAAGTTGCTCCTTATTTCTGATTTTTCTACGTTACTTGTCCCTGTGGGAACTTCTCCTTCATCCTATTTCTCCCCAGTTTCTCTCTGAGCCTATAGCAGGAGCATGCCAAGCACCATTTGGAAACCTCAGTAGGCTACATCCTCTTCCCTGTGCTCCCTTGCTCAACCCCTCCCAAAACACCTGTGGGGTGGTGAGGTGCAAAGCTGGGCTTGCTCTTCCCTGGTGCATCACCATGAGACAGGTGCCTCCTGGGTGCAGGTGACACCTGATGCGAGGAACCCAGACTCTGTGGGTGTCTTCCAAGTTATTTGAAGATCCCCAAGGGCTGACCTTGCTGTAGGGTCCATGCCTGTCACCCTGCAGATCCTGAGCTGGAGGGAGCTTGCCTGTCCTTCTCGAGTGAAGGGTGCTTTCTGTGCTCACCCAACAGTTTTATGTCCTTCCCACTTGAATCTGCTGCAAAAAGAGACAGATCTTCCACGTTTCCTAAGGCTTTGACATGTGCCTTTCCAAGCGTATCACAGACCTGCTCTTTCTCCATCCACACTCTACATTAGAGTTTTGCATCTCAGGGCACAGGGATGCCTTCTTGTTGTCCCCAGTGTTCTGAATTTTGTTTCATGAGAACCACAGAGGGGCAGATGGGGACCTGCTGGTGACACTGCTGCAGTCTTACACCAAGAATGTCCCAGATGTGGTCTGAGAGAGTCCATGGCACCTATGATGATGGCATTCCTTCTTCCTTATGATAACCCTGGAGGTCGTTCACTCAGTTTCAAGCAAGCAGGATTTGAAGCTGAAGCTAGAAACACAGAGAGAGACCCCAGCTGTAGATCCTGTAGATGCTTTTTTTAAAAAAAAATAGAAAGTCAATATGTGAGGACTATATTGTGGCAGACAATAAGAGTGTCCATGGAAGAGACATATGGATGGTAACTGACGAAAACAGATTGTTTTCTGGGGTTACTTAATGGTAAAAACATTCATTTTCATTTTGATGGGGAAATGACCCATTTGTGAGTGGGAAGGAGTGCACGTGTTAGAGGATGCCATTCATATGACAGTCATCCTCTCCCAGAGTGTCCTGTGTGGGGCTGGCCTCTGGCTGCTGTTGGCTTACAGCAGTGCAAAGCCCATGGGCTCCAGGGAGGCCCTCCAGAGCAAGACACAGACAACTTCGGATACAGAAAAGGGATTTAAATTGTCAGATTTCCAGGGGTCCCCCAAAACAAGATTTCCCCAAAGCTTCAGAGTTTCTTTATGTGGAGCACAGACCCCTAGGCAGGTGTGGAGGTGGGCAGCTGCCCTGAGGCATGGGTGGAGATGGGTTATTCCCTCCACATATTGCCCACCCTGGCTTGGCTGGTGTGTTTTCCTTGGCTAAGAACACAATGAATTTTCTCTGTCCCTTCCTTTCTGAAGGGTAGTTAAAAACGTGCTTTTTCATGCTCTTTCTGCAAAAGATCATTTACAAATTAATTAAAACCTGTAGGGCTGTAATACCCAGCCCTCAGCAAGACCAACCCCTTTCTGGAATACACTGAACTCTGGGAAGAAAATTTTCACCCAAAACATTGACTTCCTGGAGCTAACTTTCTGAGGAAAAAGACAGTGTTTCCTGACCTAATGGCCTTCCACACCCTGGTCCTTTCCCGGCACAGAGGCACAGATAGCTGCTGTGTATTTCCTGACCCATGTGGCCAATTAACCTGTGCTGATTGAGATGCAGATTGTGCTTGTGTCTGGCAGCACAAGGGGGTACCTCAGCCATCCCAGCTCAACGCGAACAGACATGGTCAGAGAAAATGGAAAATTCACTGTTAAATCCTGTGATAAGAGTTCCCTGACTTCATTGGAGGTCAGAAACTTTCAAATAAAGAAGTTGAAGAAGTGAAATTGGACGGTTCAACAAGGAGGGAAACTTTGAGTTGTCCACTGTGAAATCGGGGACACAGGGAAAGTACTGGGGAAGTGACCTATCGTGGCACAGCTGGGGACTCACTGTGCTGATGAGATATTGCAAGACCTTTTTACATCTCTGATTCCTGTGTCCATCATTTCTGTTATTCCCTGGATATGACTGTTTATAAGGGTGAAGACTGCCCCCAGGTATGCAGTGGGGCAGGAAATGCAGAAAGGGAGTATTGCATGTATGCCCTTCTGCAAATGCAGTGAGGTGTGGTTGATCATGCTGGGGCAGGAACTGTCCTTTCAGGTTGAGTCTTTGTATTACAAACAGATTCCATCATGCATCTGGTCACAGATGATGATAGAGGTGCTGGGACAACAGGATATGAACAGGGATGGTGGCAATACGTGGTAACACCATCATCTGATGGGAGTCCTGGAATGTCTATGTTCCAGTACAACTGAAACCATCCACGAAGTGTCATTAAACTGGTTTGTACTATTCATGAGCTGTCCATTCCTCATGCACACTGCTATCCCTGCCACATCGGTTTTGAAAGGTTAAAGTGAAAACCAAACAATACCCAGCCATTCAAAGTGGCCAGGTAAGGAATGCCTGCAGAGATTCTCTCTCTACCATGTCCAGCCACCAACAGCATACAGCACAGGGACTTCCCAAGCCACAGTTTGCACCTCCTTGTTGGTGCCTTTTGCATTGCAGTGCCCTAAGTATTGCACAGTAGATGTCAGAAGAGACGGTGAAGGGAGCCTTTTCTCCATTTCCAAACTCTCTGCCTTAGCCTCATCAAAAATCTAAGCTGGTCTGGTGGCCAAAGAATGCACAGGGGTCTTTAAGCCTAGGCTCAAATCTGTGTCCTGCTGCAAGACCAAGACAGATGTCCCAGGGCTAATCACTTCTGTTTCATCTCCTGGTCTGTAAAATGCAGTACAGTTCTTTTCCCCAGTGCACAGACAGAACAAATGTTCATCACTGAGCTGTCATCCTGGGCATGAGGGACCATCTAGATAGATGCTTGTTCCAAGGAGGAATGAGGGCAAATACCTCTTCTCCCAGTGTGGTTTGAGTCAGAGCACAGTGTAATTTCTGTAGGGTTATTGCTATGCATTTTGTCTGAAAAAAAGTGTGGTCCACTTCTTGAAGAATATTTCTGGCTTGGCTTGATTCCCCTTACATTGCCAACTGAAGCTTGTTTCAGTGGTAGCAGGCAAGTGCTTTGCACTGGAGGTATGAATCAGGCTGCAAGCTGTAGCAAAGGCTAAGGCCAGTCCTGTCCAGATTATCTATATGCTTAAATCCATGCAGAAAAAAAAAAGACACAAAAACACTTGTGTAGCTAAGAGCAAATATACGTATAGCAATATGGCCTATATTAGATTAACTTGCAGGTTTCTGACTGAACTAAACAGGCTGTTTGATTTTTATTTGTCCTAAGCAGTATTAATGAGACTTGAGATTGCTCAAAGTTCTCTTGCCAATGTTTTCCTGTAATGAAGGAAAAATTAAAGCAAACAAACCCAAAGTGAAGCAAACACAATTCAACTCTGTGGAGGAAAACCAATACAAATAATTCCTGATATCCTCATTCTTTGCTTGATGTGGACTGACCTAGTGGATACACATTGTGACTCTGTCAGGTGGACTGGGATGTTGATACCTGTGTATCCTGCTCTGATGGAGGCACCTGACAGCTCTGCTTGGAAAGTGTTTGGAAAATGGGTTTGGCTAAGGACCAAGCCAACCTCACACTGATAGCCTCTTCCCCAAACAGATACAGGCTAAAGCGTGTGTTGGACAGGAAAGGCAAGTGAGAGAGCAGAGGAAATATGAAACCAAGGACTGAGAGGGCATGTGCATTCCTGGCTGATGGAACTGCCATCTGTCTTGCTTCTGTGCAGGGTAAACACAGCGCCCACGATGCTGTGCAGGCTGGAGGGAGGCTGAGGACAGCAATTGTCCAGCTGCTCGTGGGAGGGGTGTTCAGCTGCCATGGGCTCCCTCGGCACCTCTCTTTAGGTAGTACTTGAGGGGAGAATTTTTTTTTTTTTAGCCAAATGCTCCATTGCTGCCCGTGCTAAGACTGCAGAGATTTCATCCTCTTCACAGCTAATCAACCACTTTGGGGACTTCAAAAATTATCACTATTGATGAATTGCCTGTCTCCTCCTTGTGATTACTGAAAAAGATCAAACTGCTTTCCAGAGCTACCAGATCCTTTCTGAGACCAGCACTGTGTGTTTCTGACACTGGCTTCAAGAGGAAGCTTGGTGATCACTTCTTCTTGCAGTGAGCCCATGATCTTCACCCCAGACCTCAGCAAGGTTCACTCTGAGCTACCCATTGTTAGAGGTAAGCAAGGTAGCAGCATCAATGAGGACTCAGTGGGGATAGAAGTTGCTGATTCCCATGATCCCCACTCCATCAGCTGGTGCTTCCCATGTGTGGTGATCAACAGAGCTGCTGGAGCAGGAAAAATGCCCATGGGGAGCAGCATCTTGGGACCCCGGCAGACATAGCTCAGCATATTTCTGGCTTGATCTGTCAGAGACTTTTCTTTCCCATGGTTCCAGTGTTGTGCAACGCATGTAGCCACTCTTACTCTGTGGTTATCTCCTTCCTGCTTCCCCCTCAACTGATCTGCATAATGTGTAGCATTTAGACATTTTGGTTATAAGAGGTGATAAGTGATGCTTGATGACCTTTATTAGTGGCATCACGTTAATTCAGCTGAATGAAAAACAGATAAGATGGGAGAGCGGACACATGCTGAGCAATACACTCCTCTACCTTGAACAAAATGCTATGATCTGGGCAGGTGGCAGCTAAAATCAGAACTAGGAGAGAGTTCTGGACAAGCAGCTCAAGAAGGGCCTCTGTTTTCTCGATGCTGTGACTGAAGGCAGGGTTGAGTTTAGGACGAAATGCTGTTTGTGGGACTGGTCGCTTACAGACTGGAAGGTGCACCTGCAGGGTTGTGGTACCTGCGGCAGAGTGCCAGTGGAGGCCAGGGTAGGGACACTCCTTCCTCCAAATTCCTCCTGCTGTTCAGCTAATTTGGGCTCGGCACACACTGCTGCCTAAATTTTCGTCCTCAAAAGAGTTCTGGCCTCAGATTGGCTTCTGCCTGCAGCACAGCTGTGGCTGAGAGCACTGAAGCTTTGCAGGTTGGCAAAGAAATCCTTTCTGGAAAAGGAAACCTCTGTCTCAGTGCGTGGATACACCACACCATTTCTTGGCCTGCTTGCCACTATATAGGGGAAGGGAAATAACCTGTTCTCCACTTGTTTTTTTCAATGGAGAAACCAAAATGCATTAAAGAACTGTTGAATGCGCAGAAACACAGGAGAGTCAGATGGTCTGAACACTGACAATGTCTCACCTGTCACTGGTGGTGCTCATGTTAGTTTTGGCAGCCATTGCCCTGCCTGCGGTTCAAAGAAAAATGAGTATTTGTTTCTAGGCAATTGTGTCACTGCCAAATATAGAGCCACATATCCTAGGCTGGTCATCATCTGACCTTGAAGACTGTGTCTCTATGGCTTTTACTCACAGTTCTGACATCTCTCCTGTGTCCATGTCCAGGCACCTGCCCACAGCATGTGCTGTGTTCTGGAGGCTTACCCACCAAGCCCCCAGGAGATGGCTTCGCTGACCTCACAAGTCATGCCCTTCCCTAAGAGTATTTGGGGGAGCTGGGGTGCAGTGTTACAGAGTTTCAGCCCCTAATTATGCTTTTGTTGTGTCTTTGGAGATGGAAAGGCATGATCTGTCAGGGATAGCCCATTTCTATCTGGTCACGTCATGCTGCAGTCACCCAAGCTAGGTGAAAGTAAGAGCACAAGCACAGCCAGGTGTTCACAATCCGTTCTTCCACCTGAGAACACTGTGGCAGGTACTCATAAGAAATGCAAATGAAGGCACAAAAGACAGGCAAATGTCACCACCTGCACAAATGCTCCACCAGCAAGGCTTCCTGCCTCTTCCTGCTCCTGCACTCCAGCTTGTGCCAGTCAGAAGCCTCTGACAGAGACAGCAAGTAAAGAGCTTTGCTCAGAAACCAGATCTGGGTCCCCTTCCTGGTGCAGATGCTAGATCACCCTTCCCTTCCACAGCACAGCCATCTTCCTCTGACTTTGTCCTAGGATATGCAGAAATGTATCACCATCCTCTGGGAACTCTCCCTGTCCCCTCCTTATCAAGAAGCTGGACAACCACTTAGTTGCAGTACTGGTTGTTTTTCATCCTTACATATGTAGGCAGGAACTTCCCCCATGCAACAGCTGTCTGATGAACAGCTCTGCTGCCAGGAGAGATGACACTGCCCCTGGCACTGGGGTGACTCCTCAGCCCGTCCTACAGAGCAAGAACACCTCTTTCACCAGACCTCACAGGCTACTCTGATGACATGCAGGTGAAAAACCTAAAAACCAACCCTGTAGCTTGTCACTGGCTCATGACACCAGTCACATCAGCCTCTGAATTGCTGATGCTTACCTTGTCCTTTCAGGCATACCCTGCATATTTTTGTATTCCAAAAGCTTTAAAATGCAGAGAATTCAGAATTTCAGGGCTGGAAAATTGTCAGTCCTGGAATTCTAAAAGTAGAGATAGTAGAGATTATAAGATCATGGTTATTCAATTATTTTATGCATCAGGTAGGAATTGCACAGCCAAAACACTGAGATTCTTGACAGCTCACAGATCTGGAGAAGACAGAGAAGTCCACTGCACATTGTTTGTATTTCTGTCATAATATGTTAAAGCTCCTACAACATTGTGAACTTGCATGGCCTGAATTTTCTGATGTTTTCCTTGTGGAGAAGGTTAACAGAAAGAATAGTGACCAAAACCCATGCTGGGACTCAAAAGCTTACACTGTAGCAGAGAATGGGAAGACAAAGGGTGTTTCACACATCAGCACAACCAGCTCTTGGGTCCCAGACTTCGTGGTTTGAGTTGCCAAACAAAATACCCTCATTTGCCCACTTTCTGTGAAGAAAAAATGTTAAATTTCTGGAAAATTGGGCTGAAACTGGGCAAAAGGCAGGATGCAGTGTCTGGAAGAAAAAGACTTGCTGTGGTAGTAGAATCTGTGTGGGGTCATTGTGTGCATGTGTGATGCGGGAGCCTTTGATTAAGAAATGATCTATGTATTCATCACAACTCCAGTTATCCCCTTTCAAAAACCTATAGATTTTATTGCCTCCATTGCTGTTTGGAAGGCACCTCTATGAAGAATTTTTGTGTGTATAGAGAGGTAAACAGGTTGCAGAAATCTGCTGTATTTTGACTGTCGTTGTGATAATTTGCACATTAACATGGAAGCATTGCTCATATACTACTGAAAGCAGAAATTTGTTTTTCAAGTGAAGCTATATTGAAATCTATGAAAATGGGCAATTAGTATAATTTTGAATAATAAGCTGAAGCTTGCAGTACAGAGTTGTTCATATGAGAGAATTGAAAATTGCACAGGAAAGAATAACATCATACCTGGTATAGTGGTTTTTTTGTACAGAAATAGGTTTTTACACAGAGTAGTGTTACATGGAGAGGTGGGGTTTTGCCACTTATCCACAGGGAACGTGGAGGGTGAGGTTTTGAGGTAGGTGGAAGGAAGGTAAAGCTTTTCCTTTTACTGAATGTGGTTTCCACCCAAGGAAAGTTGGCTGAAGAAGTTGTTCTGGACAATGGATGAATCTGGTCTTTCTTCAAAAGCTGCTATTGATTTCATGCAGTACGTGCTGATCTGACAAAATGTTCCCCAAGTAAAAGCAATCTGAGCTCTTTGAGAGACGCTTCGTAAAGAAATCAAATCAAACAAAACTGGGAGCTTAGGCAGTTCATGCATTCCACAGTAATACTTTAGTCTTGGTGATATTTTTAATGGATCTGAACGGGATGCTGAGCTGGACAGTTAAACAAAGGCCAATAGAAAAGTTTTGAGCACAGCCAGAGGCATGGCAGGTGCATGAAGGCTGCTCTCACACCTCAGTCTCTACTTCTGCAGCCTCCTGTGTTTCTTTTACTGATACAGAGCAAAGGTTATCTGGATTACTGCTCATGCTGTGTTTTGTCAGCTCCAGGACTAACCTGAAGATCTTACCTGTGCTATCTTTGCAAGCTGCCAAGGTTCCTGCAGGAACAGGTCTAGCTCACCCAGCATATGCAAGAGTTTTCCCCACTTCTTCAGTAACTCTTATGGATCTTTTTGCCCTATGAGATCACAGGAGTGGTCTGTGGGTCCTACTTGCCTCTCTTTAGTTACCCCAGCCCTGTGATCCCTTGGAGATGGAATAGAGTGCCCTTTCCTCATCTGCATCAGAGGATGTTCAGGTTGGATTTCAGGGGAAGATTCTTCACCTAGAAGGTGGGTGGGCACTGGAACAAGCTCCCCAGGGAAGTGGTCACACCACCAAGCCTGCCAAGAGTTCAAGAAGCACCTGGATGATATTCAGTCTAATGGTTTAGTTTCAGATAGTCCCGTGAGGAGCAGGGAATTTGACTCAGTTATCTTGATGGGTCCCTTCCGACTCAAGATATTCTGTGATTCTGTGACTCCTGAGCGTCCTGAGGGAGGGACACAAGGCTGCTCAGAGCTGCTTTCTGCAAACCACCCATGCCCGGGTAGGACAGCAATGACACCTCTGAATGAAGTGTACCCTCTGCAGATAACATTCCTTTCACACATACTTACTACTTACCTCCAGGCTGGTGTGGTCCAGGAGTATCTGCACAAGCTTGTCACAAATGTCTGGCTGCTAGGATCCTGCTGGGCCTATTGCCTCTTTTTTGGAATTGGATACACACCTCTGTCACTCCCCACATGTCAAACAGGGGGAAGGGATAGCTTCAACCAACCTTTTTGGGTCTGCACAGCCCCATGGAGATCGTGGAGGGGCTGTGTCACAGTGAGTGAAGCTGAAGTTGTGACCTGGCCAAAGACCAAGAGTCTGCTGTGCAGGACTGTGAAGAGAACAGTCCCTGCCCCACAGCTCAGAGGGTTGTCGCCACTTCTTACAGCCTTGGTGTACGGTAGAGGAGACTGTAATAAAACCAAAGGCCAGAAACAGCCCTTTGTTAACCAGGACATAACACTTCACTTTATCCTGCTATTTTCTCTGAACTGTGCTCTTGGTTGAACTCTCAGGCTGCACTGCTCTTGCCAGTGGAACTTGGGGGTTGGCCTTCAGCCTTTGGGATAGGGCTCAAAATCTCTTGAAGACTCCAGGACCAATATTGTTTTACCTAGAAGCTTGTTATGACCTCCTCCCTTTCAGAGCTAATCTTTCCCCTTCACAGCCGTTCCAACATTAATGAGTACTTTTGAGAGCTCAGCTTTTCTGCTAAATGATAAGTTTTCCTCCATTAGGAGAGTTATTACAGTTCAAGTGCTCTGTCTTATTTGGATGAAAACTACTTGGATAAATAGCACTGATTTCCTCAACCTCAAATGATGGTTTTTCTGGATGCTGATACATAAAAAACACAATTAACTTTCCTTTAGTAACATGCACCTGAGCAGCCTGATGTGTATCTCTGCTCCATCACATTTCCTCTGATTTCCCTCCAGGAGGTGGGATTCACTTCCCTTCCCATAGGTGTGAATTTGCATCTTTGCTAAGAGGGAAGTGTGTGGTTCCTGCACTGATGAGTAATTCTTGAAATCCCCCAACATTAACTTCCACCTCTATTATTGTGGCTACAGAAGAGCTATTTTGTGTTTCAAGAATATCAGTGTGGGTGGTGTGGCCACTTCCTCTTTTAAGTCATGCAGGAAGGCAGCAGTTACTCTCATGGTTTTCAATCTTCAGCATGGCAAAGCATGATTTTGCTGCTTTCACACTCAAGTTCACTGGCTTCTAGCCCTTTCCCAAAATATCCTTCCTTCCTGATGGCCAGGAATGCTAGCTCCTGCCCATTTGTTCCCCAGCATTGGCTTTTGACTCAAGCTGTGTGAAGTGGAGGCAGGTGATAGGGCAGCAAATGAAACTATCCTGGGAGATTTAGGACCCGCAGTGTGTGTTCCCTAATTCTCAAGGGCAATCTGCCATCCCACTCACTGCATGTGCACCTTTCCTTTGGGATGCTCCATGCATTGCCAGGTTTCAGGTCTCCTCCCACTGGATTGGGGTTTCCAAGTTTTCTCCTATTAAAGTTCATACTAACTAAGCGAAATACAGAATTTGAAAATGGATGCTGGCCAATTGTTGCCATATCCTTTGTAAAGATGTAATTGCATGTGGTCTTCCTGCTTTATAGCAATTAAAAGGTGAGGAACTGTCACCCAGGCACATCACTGTGCACATCACTGAAGCCAGGATTGTCCACCTGGGGATGTTAACTGAAATCAAAAAGGCGCAACTACCAGAGCACTTTGCTCTAGTGTGTCTCTCTCTTAAAATCTGCACATCAGTAAATCCCGCAGCCTTTAGTCCAGTGCTCTCATCTCTCAGGGGGATTCTAGAGAGAAGATACAGGCTTAAAAGGGAGGAATTGCAGGCATTGGGGTTTCTTAATGCTTCATTTCCTGGTCAGCAGATCCCAGAGTTTCTCAGCAGGCTCCAACAGAACATTCCTGCTCACAGCTGGGAGGAGTCTGTGAGCTCTTTGTTTGTTTTTGCTTCCCCAGCAGCAGGGGCAGAGGTTCCCCAGTTGTCACTGGGAACTCAACGTGCCACAGGTGGCTCCTGTGGGAGTAGAAGAGGCAAGTAATGCCTCTGCCCACACCTGTGTTTTGTGTCCTTGTGTCTTTTGCACTGCAAATTACAAGTCTGGTGCCAAATGATGGAAAGGCCTGGTGGGGTGGGAGCCAAGAGTGTGTGTGAGTGCATGTGTGAGCTCAGCCCATGCCCAATTCGGTGGCTGTTGTAGGCTGATGTCCTGGGGGCACTGATGACAGAACTGGTTATGTCCAGGAACCAGCTTTCTTAACTGTTCTATAATATGGACTTTGTCTTTTTTTAACCTTAGCTATCTGCTCTGTTTCAGCATCAGCCGAGGATGCATGATAAGGAAAATCCAGACATATTGGCCTCAGAAAATTTTATTTAATTTATAGGAAGGCTATTTATCATATTAAACTTACACTGTTATCAGAAGACATTAATGTGACCTCCAGAAACTACTAGGCTATGTGTAATATGCCAGATATAAACAAATGCAATTTGTGGACTCCAACAAATGTGGAGTCATAAGGGAAGAGAAATAAATTAGTTTCCTGGGCTCATTAGAGCTGAAAGCTGGGGGTTTATAGCTGGAGGAGAATTGCACAATGCAGTTCCAATATGGCTTATGAAATGTGTATGAAAACCATTTTCTCCTAACCATCCTAATTATGATATATAAATAGATACACTATTTTCCTTTGAGCACTTACTTAGATGGAATTTTTTTTTAAAAGATCAGTGCAATACTTATATTATGCATTTCTGTAGGCCCTTAACAGATCTCTAAATCAAAATCCATTTTTTATAGCAATAAAATGACCTTTCACTAATTGCAAAAGAAAATGTTACCCAATAGGTGACAGTTGTCTTGACAGTGCTCAGCACTGTCAGAAGTCATTACGGCATTTGGCTTCAAACTGCAGCTAAGTGTTTAAATAATGATTTTTCAAACTATATGTCTGTATGAGTTTTGTGTGAGTGTGCTCATGGAAGGAGAGTGTGGTTTGTGCTGCCTGTGGCAGCAAACTACAACCAAAGCACTGTTCTTTACTCAGGGCACAATTTCCCACAAAACCTGTTGGCAGAGGGCTCATTCTCCCAGTGTGTGCCACTGGCCACTGCTAGTGAGCAGTTCACAATGCTGTGTCTGTCTCACAGGGGCAGCAGCAATGCCATGGCAATGATAGAGAGAAGGGTTAAAGGGGGAGAGCAGGGCCAGCTGGGAACAAATCTGGGTGGGCTGCGTCTCCTAAAGGCTTGTGTGAACAGAAGGAGACAACATAAAGGGAGGAAGGCAGTGCCAGAGCAGAGATGTATGTCAAATGCATATTTTTTTATTGTTCAACATTGACATTGTGGTAGTGCTTTGGATCTTTTTATAGTGGATATCATAAACATGGTGTACATGGCAGCCCTTGCTCCAGAGAGCAAGGAAAGACAGGCTATAAGACCCAAATACAGTAGAAATCGAGGGTACCTCTACTTTTCCAGCCTGTCTATAGTTCAGCAAGACTCTCCCTACTTGGAACCAGTGAATGATGTTCTCCAGAGCAGGCTGGGAGTAGTGGAAGGACTGGCCCTTCGAAGGACATAGAACTACATGTGGCAACAGAGTAAACAACAGCCAGAGACAGAATAAATGAGTCATTTTCCTAATATATTTGAATACTGTTTAAATATAAACATTGCAAATTAATATCTCTAACTGAGAAAACATAAAATTGGATGCAAAAATACACCAGTGGTATACTGCATATGCATATAAATACATTATATAGTTTGCACAGTCATCATACATCTTCCTTCCTGACTTTCTACAGACTGATACAAAAGCTGAAATAGAGAAAAACAGAAGGGAAAGGTCTCCAACTAAACACAGTGTTGTTTTGGCAAGGGATTAGCTTCCCAAAAAACCTGGACTGTAAGAAACAAAACACAGTTTCACAAGAGACCCATTTGTATTTGCCCATATGTACCTCCCAGCAAGAGGGGAAAGAGCAAGCAAGAAATGGTGACGCAAACAGGGTGTTCAGTACATTTTGATGACATTTCAGACCAGTTCCACACCCTTTGTTGGTAATGGGGTCTGGAAAACTCTTCTCTGTGATAAGGAAGGGTTTCAGTAACATCCAAAGTGCTTTACTAGATGCTAAGGCTTAGCCCATACAATCCATTGTGATAGGCAGCTTGCTCTAAATCTCTGCTCGCAGGGTGCCACTCTGTGCAGATGCACTGGATGGGTCACTGCAGAGGGTTTATCTGCCAGGGGGTCAGGTGTTCCCACCTCACAGAGGTGAAGGAAGCACGCACTCTCCAGGGCTGGTTCAGAAACCCTGATGCTGTTGGGTCAGAGCATCCAGCTGGGGCCACACCAAGGCCTGGGTCTGGGGTCCTGCAGTGCAGGGGGATGGCAGGAGCCCTGCCATGGCTGAACTACAGCTCCTCCTCACCAGAAATCCGGCTTCTCTCCCACCAGTCTAACACAGGTGCCCTGCCCGGCTCTGAGGAAGGCAGATGGGGTGCAAGCACGCTCACGTGGGACTTTTCCATCGTCTTTGAATGTCAACTTCAGGTTTTGATTCCCTCCATTTCTTTAGAAGACAAAAGAAATCTACACAGGAGGTGTCTGGGCTAGCTGGGGAGTCTGCAACATGACCTTCATGGCACCCTGAGGGGTAGATGGAGGTCAGAGCACCAGGGCAGTGTCCAGGCAGAGAATGTGGTGGCACCAAGGAGACCCTAGGGAATCCAAGACGGGTGTGAGGAGCATCCCTGGTCCTTGAGGGCAATTCACCTCCTGTGGGTGCACCCTCTGCCTGGCCCCACGTGGAGGATGATGATTCCCATGAGAGATGCTGAGCATCAGATTAAGACAACACACTTTCCATAGGAAAAGGTGGCAGGGTGCACTGTTCATCAATCCAGAGGATGGTCTCCATCCCTGGCTCACCTGACAGTCCAGCACAAGGGGGTGCCAAGGGCTGCCTTGGCCTAGGACACTTTTATATTGGAGAAGAGTGGGGCTCTGGGCAGAGTGGATGCCTTGCAGTCTGCCAGGTAGCCCAGGATGCTTTTTTGTTCGCTGCGTGACAAATTTGCTTTGATGTGCAGGAATGCTTCCAGGTGCCTTTTGCTGTGAAAGAGAAACAGGCAGGTGTTATCTCCTCCCACTCATCTCCACATCCCAGGATCATTGCACCAGTATGGGGCTCCCCAACCTGTGGCAGGCGCTGAGGTCCTTGGTGGGGGCCAGCTCAACATCTGGCAGCCATACACAGGACCCAGCACTGTCCTGTGAGGTTTGGGGTCAGGAAGGGAATCTCCAAGGCAAAGGAGAAAATCAGTCCAGAATTTGGAATACATAAATAGGATTTAATTCATATTTTTCTGTGTTGTCCATTTGGCACTGAGATTGCCTCAGCCTGGCAGGCAGCCCCCACCTGTTTCTATAGGCTCAGGTTATATAAATGTTACCTATACCCGTATTTGACAGTTTCTTGGCTCAATTAAAATTCCATAGGAATATTAACAAATCTGTTTCATCATCTCTTACCTGATATCTGGGTATGTTTTGGTGAGTGTTGCAACTTCAATTTTAATAGCATCTAAATTCTGAAGTCGGATTATTTCAGCCAGTTTAGGGAGCACTGAATTCAGCCACGTGGCTTGAGATCCCTGCCAGAAGAGAAAGTGTTTAACAGGGCATTGTGAGGGTGGAAACCTCTGCCCAGCCTAAGAGCTGGTTCCTGAGGCTATTTCCTGGCAAGGAGGAAGGATATGTCAGTCATTTTATGTGTCTCAATTGTTTTCAGTGATGATTCTGCCTAGGGCCGCCTTGGAAAAATTGGATTAGCTTTTTGATGGTTTTTAATCAAAAACTCGAGAGGTGTAGGATTTGCCATAATACTGAGTTTTCCACATCCACCTTGGCTCTTCCCTCCCACCACATTTTCCTTTCTTTGGGTTTCCACACTGCCTAGTGGGTGTATGAGGTCTGATGAGCCAGGTAACACACTGCCACGTGTGGCTCTCTCCCAGCTTCACACACAACCCTGACTTTAACATCTCCAGGCATCTCCAAAATCCACTCCTTGCCCACTCAGGTAAAAGCCTCAGTTGGACTTTTTTTCTGGCTATAGGAATTTCTAAGATGCAGCTGCCTGACCTCCCACCCATCCATCCCATGTGTAACTCAGGCTTGTACCTTCTACAGTCATATGCTCAGGTGGTGCTGGAGGACTGGGTTTGGCTTAGCTTTTAGCTTTTTTTGCAGGAAAATTTAGAGGTGTTGAAAGGGGAAGATGATCTCAGAGGACAGAGAGGAGTGTTTTAGCCGTGGTTCCTATAGAGGAATCCCCTGTGTTCCAGAGCCCTCATGCTGCCTGCTTTAGCCTCTGCCTGACCTAAAAGCAGTTGCCTGTCTCGAAATACTATCAGGCCACAGAAGGAACTTGCCATAAGATAAGCCAACAGGAACATGAGATAAGCACAGAAGGAAGACATTATGACACGAAGGTGCTAATTCAAGGCCTGGTGAATTGAGGTCTGATTGTCACATCGTGGTCAATGTATCAAAAAAAATTCCCTCTATGGTAAACTGTGGGAAAAGAAGGAATTACTCATACATGTATCACCCCAAGTCATGGGAACAGCACTTGTGACCACCCTGTGGATTCTCAGAACTTGGACTTTTTATATGTGGTACCTCCAGAAGAATGACTCCGGGACCCCCATCACCAAGAAGCCCAGGGTGAAGGAGAAAAAAACTGGATCCATGGGTGGTGACTATCTTCTTCTTGATCTGTATGTCTCTCTCTCTCTCTCTCTCCCCACACTATTTTCTACTTTTTTCTATTTCTCTACCTCACATTTACTGTTAAACAAAATGTGTATTATTGACTTTGGCATGTGGTTCCATTTGCACCTTAATTTTGGCAGAGGCATCTCTCAACTAACCAGATAATAACAGAGTCAAAAGCTAGAGTTCATGCAAGTTGCATATCTAAGTCTTCAATGTTCAAAAGGAAACTGCCTATGGGACAAAGGAGGATTAAGTCATATCTCTTCAACTAGGGAGGGGCAGACTGCTGACAGGAGAGCCCTTCCTGCCTGCAAGCACTTGGAGACCTCTTTCTGCCTGAGGTCCTGCCTTCCAGGAAGTTGAGTTGGAATGGTTAACGAGAAAATTTATTTTCTTGTTTTCTTAGTGTGTCTGTGACCCATGGTGTTGTGTTTTTTGGAAAGCACTCACGTACATTGCTTGTGCAGAAGGCTTCCAGGTCAGCAGCATTCTTAGTGATCTGTTGGGCCAGATTTTGCTGCTGTGCTGGAGTTTTCAGGCTGACTTTCCTCTTCAGCAGCCTCACAATGTACTCCTTAACCAAACGGGTGTGGATCTTCTCAACTATAGCCTGTTGAGAAGGAGAGGAGGGAATCATCCATCTCTCTTTTGTTTGGGGATAAGACAAATCATGAGGGTGGATGGGAGACAAAAACATCTTGAGTGCTGTAAGACATGCCCCACCAATGCCCACTGCTGATTACAAGTCAGCAGGTTTGCCAACCTGCCAAGACTGGTTACGCCACATCCTAGATGCCGAGAACTTCTTTGTACTCTAATGAACTGTGGGAATTTACAAATGTTGTTTCCTTCTGGGAATCATTTAAAGTGTAGAAAATATTTCCATGGACTGGAGAAGTACAGTATTAGTGAGAAACAGGAATTCATGCTGCTCTTCCTGTTCTTCTCTCTAATACACAAAATATCATCAGTTTGTTTCAGCTACTAAAAAGACAAAGGCAGGAAATCAAATATTGTTTTATACAATGATGTTTCATATATACTCCAGCACCACTGAAGATGTGGTTCTGGTTCAGTTATCTGGGATTTGTCGCAGCTGCATTCATATCATCCAGTCCTTAGGGCAATCAAAGGAGCAGTGAGACTGAACCACCCAACTGCATCTGTGTTTCAAGACTGCTAAATCAAGTCCATAAATAAAGCCATATGCTGGGTGGTCTCTAAAGCATTTTCTTTACACCAAGGGTGGTTTCCTCTGCAAACACTGCAGCACAGCTACAGGGGTCTGCTTCTGTCAGAAGAGAATAAGATTTATATGGCTAATCTAGGTAAGATGCATGCTGCTTTCAGCAGCTCTCCTATGCCAGGCCAGCACACCAGCTCAATTGTGGGTCAAGGCAACTTCAATTGCAGAGTATCAGAACTGAAAATGCAGCCCCAGCATCCCAGAATTGACCCAATATTTCTCTTGGACTTACATGGTAAAAAGGATCCTTTAATGTCCGGAAGTCTGAAATATGTTCACTGGTGGTTTTAATGATCTCGTTCATAATTTCATTGCTGGAGTCCCACTTATTTTCTGTGAACTTCTTATACATTGGCTGTAAAACAGGAAAGTCTGCTAAGTTGCCTCCAAACAAACTCTATGCACTTTTATATTTAGCATTATTTCTCTATGTACAGTATCCTACATAGCAACAGGGCAGCGTGCAGTCCTGCGCAGGGCTGGGTGACAGTGGCTTACAGGGATGGGGGAGAAGGAAGCTATGTCCACTTCTTGGTTCCTCATGATGGAGAAGACCAAGGGCATGAAAGCTGCACATAGGAGGTATTCTGTTTTATTTCCACATTTTTAATGTTTTGTCCACACCATCTTGTCTGATTAGAGAATTATGGAAGCATCAGTGGAAAAGAATGAATTGTTATGAGACATTTTCAGTTTTTCTCAGCCACAGAAAATAAACATGAAAATTAAAAAATAAAGCACCCCTGCTCTGTCATGTATTCCAAATGGCTCTACAGACAAAGCAAGAGAGATTGGGCTGAACATTCCTGACTCCTATGCCTCCTTCCCCTACACCAAAACTCCTTAACTTAGAAAGCTTGTGTTATATATATTTAAAAAAGGAAAAAAAAGAAAAAAAAAAAAAGAAAAAAAGAAAAAGCAGGAAGAAGCCAAAATTGACCTTCAGGTCACCTTTATGACAAAGCCAAAAGCTGTGTAATTGCTGTTTACGCCATTTCTGATGGCTTCCTACAGTTTGGAGAGCAAACAGCTGCAGGTTGAGACTCTCCCTCCTGCAGCCCTTGTCTCAGATGTGATCAGCACGTTTAATGTTCACCTGCACAGTCATGCCTGTGTCACTGCGCCCATTTTGACTTCAGGCTTCAGGACCAGCTCAAAGAGAGGTTTGTGGGAGTTTTCCAGCAGCAGTGTGGGTTAGGACTGATGTACCCCCTGGCACAGAGCCCTTCTGAGCTTTGCTGATTTGAATCAGAGACTTGAGCAACAGATAGCACAGCAGGAGAATATGCCCTGCCCTGGCACTGGTTGAGCCATGGGGCAGGAGGGTGTGGGGCACAGAAATGGTACCTTCAGCTGGGCAAACAGCTGCTGAAGCAGCACATCAAAGCCACTGTTTTCAATATCACCAAGAGTGTTGAGGATATCGGCTTTACTGTTGTCCTTTTCTTCCATGTTTTTCTCTGTGTATTCTCTGTAAGGAAATATCAGCAAGGTCAGAATAGCCTGTCCTAAAATGAGAGGGAGAATTCAGAGCTCTCCAAACCTTCCTCTGCAGGCAGATAGATCTACCTCTACTAACTCCGGAGTACCTCCCCTCTACCCCTGTGGCAGTTTTCACCCAGTGTCCCCCCATCCACCAGAATTCAGCTACAGAAACCCATGACAACTGCACTATTATATGTTCCCTCCAGAGGAAGGAGCAAAGCTTTTTATTTTGGACCCTTACCTAAAATTCCAGCAGTTGTTAATATTTGCGATCAGTATAGGCTTGTAGTGTCTGTGCTTCTTACTCTTCTCCTTGAAGTCTTCAAAAGCGTCCCTGTAGCTGGAGGGGAGATTGGAAGAGGAGAGGCAGGTGAGTGCACGGCCAGGTGGCTCTGCCAGCGCCGCTGCCCCACCGCTGCCCCACCGCACCTCCTCAGGAAGGCAGGCAGCTCCCTCAGCAGCCGCTGCGACAGCTCCTCGCCCACAGCCCTGCTGATGTCCTGCGCTCGCTTCTGGCCGCTGTAGATACTCTAACAAACAAAAAACAAAGCAGAGAGATCAATATTAAACGCTACCTGCTCTGAAAAAGCCACGTTGGCTGATCAGAGGCTGCAGATCCTTTAAAGGAGACAACTCCACCCAGCTCTCCTACATCCTCCCCTGCGACTGAGACAGGGGCCGTACAGAGCAGCTATACTTATTTAGTGGGTGAAAGCCAGTTTTGAACTTCATTTTCATGTGGGAAGAAAGGCAAAAAGTACAGAAGCATGAAAGAAAGTCTATAAAACAGCTGAGAAAGTAAGGAATGTGACAATGTGTTTTGTTTTGTTTTTCTTTTTTGAATGTCATATGACTGCATTAAAATAAAATTTAACCACAACAATCTCAACATATGAGAGGTTTATTTTTTTAAAATAAGCTTGACTAATTATCTGCAGGCAGAGGAGGGGGAGCATTGAGCTTGGAAAATGGCAGCTCTGGCTGTGACAGTCTCGCTGGGAGCAAGCAACAAATTCCTCACTTGGCAAGGAATCTCTTGTCTCTTGTCTCTCTGCTGTTGGGGGTGTAGCAGACACTACACAGGGAGAATGAAGGCAGCTTTCCTTCTTTTTTTTTTCTTATAGAGGAGTTTGTCCTCAGCTTGTGGTATATCACGGCCGTGCCAGACCACAGGGGTTTGGGCTGCCCTGTACCACCCACTTCTGCTACTGCCCTACACAAGTGCCTTAGCCTTTTGCTTTCCCATGTTGACCATAGTTGGTCTCAAATACTAAGTAGCTAATGGATGAAATTGCTTATTTTTAGTACAGTTCTGTATTACCTGGATAACAAATATTCCTAGTAGTTCACTTTGAAAATGCCCATTTAGCTTCTCTGGTTCTTTGTCTTCTTTCCATCTTTGGATTTCCTTATCTAAACATCTGCTCAGCAAATTTTTGACAGTAACCTTTAAGGAAAGAAGAACATTTACCACAACATGGATGCAGCAGCTTCTGCCTTATGCAAGTTGTACTTGCCCACCCACCCTTCACCTGGCTCAGCAGACTTTTTCCTCAGCCCTGGCTGAGAAGTAAAAGCGCCTTGATATGAGATACTTGAGCCACCACTTCACAATATCCACCAATACAATAGTGAGTTGAGTATTTCAAGGTAGGAATGAAGATCAAGATCTATGTCCCTGCCCATCACTTCACCACATCAGTGGGGATCAGGAGGGCAGGGAGGGGAGTGGTGAGTAGGAAGGCTGCAGGCAGCTACATGTGCCAGAGCCCAAATTCCCCCAACCACAAATTTCCCACGTCACGCTCAGTGCTACATGGTTTTGCAATCCTTTTTCATGAGCACTTCTAATGCCTTGCAAGTGCTGGAGAGTGAAACAAAATATCCCAGGCTTTCTCTGCTCTGACTCCTCTGAGTGCACACCGCAGTGATGCCTTGGAAATGGTCTGCACAGTGTCTGGCATGTATTGCTGATCTCCCAGTTCATGTGCTTTTCAGATCTCACACTACCTCTCCCATATGCAAACCATCACAGGCTATGTCTAAATCTGGAACTCGTCTTCTTCTTTTCCAGGAATTCCAGCCCCAAATGCCAAAAGCACCAAGTTATGAGAGTACTGTAAAAGTTGCATCTTGTTTCTATTAAGGGAAGAGTGATAGAAAAACCAGAGCACCTTTTATTTTCTGCAGACCAAGAGATTCTCCATCAAAGGAACAGAGTTTTCAAGACCAAATCTCCATGCTTTGTATTCATCCATGATCTGGTACCTCTGCAGAGATCAGGAGTAATTTGGGATCCTTTCAAGATTACTGTGAGAAGGACCCTAAATCCCTCTGGAGATTTAACAGACAGACGGAGAACTGCCCAAAGAGATTAGTAGGTTTCCCCGCCTTCCTACCACGTGGTTTACAAGAACAGAGCAGTTCTTTTCTGATGGCTCCCAGGGCTAAGCAGAAGTCTGCACTGCAAGTCCCATCTAGCAGAAAGTTGACTTGTCCCCCAAAATTGAACAAAAAAAGAAGCTTTTACTTCTCTCTGGAAGGGTGTGTAGGGTGTATGGCTCACAGAGGAGAAGTGTGTGTTCAGGACAAGTCACAGCCTCTAAAAGAAGTCATGTGGGAGCAGTAAAGAGAAGAGGAGTGACTGAACAGATTCTCACCTCTTCACTGTCAAGGTATTTCTTTTCAAGCTCTTTGCTCAGACTTGATGGCAAAAGGCTTCCAAGCTTAACTTTATCCAGCTCTTTGGCTAAATCATGATCTTTTCTCATATCTCTGGAATGAAAAAAGCCAAACAATCACATTTTTCCAAGGGCAGTGTAATTCAAGAAAGCTGTTGAAGCAAATCACTAACACTTTTTGAGAATATCAGTGAAAAAACAGATGGAAATGTACATTGTCCTTAGTTCAGACAGGACTTGAAGGAGCTGAATATGTGACAGGGGTGGGACCTGTGAGAGTGGGACTACAAGCAACCCTGGGAAGGGAGTCATGGTCTGCCAAGCTCCTGAGCACCAGCCACGATGCTCTGGTGGGGATGGGGGACCTGAAGGAAGCAGGAGGGTCTAGGCCCTGGATGTGACTTCTCTTCATCGATATAGAGAGATGAACAGATGGAAAGCTGGTGTTCCTTGGCTGGCTGGGAACACAGTAGGTGGTTTCATACCCTGTTATCACATTCCCATTGCATGTTGGCTGAGCCAGGTGCTCCTGGGCAGCTGTGAGGAAACAGACCAGACCAGCAGTTGTAGAGAGGCTGATGTGAAAGCAGCCTCTCCTTCTGGAGCTGAAGAGAATAACCCTGAACATCTCCTAAGTCCCCTGTTTGCACATCACCCAGCTCCACAGAGACACTCTGCTGTGCTTCCTGCACTGGGGTTGTGTCTGATATGACTCTGGAATCTAGGGCCAGGATGTTGTGCAGCCCTCCTCATTCTCCTTCTTCTCCTCTCTCCTTTTGCTGCCAGCCACGGAGAGAGGTGGTGCCTCAGCAGACCCCTGGATGTGCCCTATGGAAACACCCTGCACAGCAGCTGCCACCCTGGCCAACACCATCCCCACACCGGGCTGCACTGCTCTGGCTGGGTCCTGCTCCTCACAGCCACTGATTTCCAAACACATGCTGGTTCAGGCCTCAGTATCCTGACCTGGAGCGTAACACTGGCTCTGGAAAACTTCCAGGATCAACACTGACTCATTATACTCTATCAGTGAAACATGAGATGAAAAAAGTGGAGGTGAAAGTTGAATGACTTCAGAATAGAAGAAGCATTACTGGTTACACCTAATAAAAGAGAGCCCTCAATTCTCCATCCAGTACTATAAGCCACAACAAAGAATACTTTCAGTTCTAGAACAGCGTTTGTGAGGACCCTTAGCTGATCATGTCCCCTCACAGGGATGCACCCTTCAGTCTCCTAACTGGGAGGAGAGCATAGACTGTGAGGAACACCGAAGCAACATCCTCTGTGTCCAGGAAAATTGCATCTCAGGTTGTTCTATTTAATGCCTTTCCTGTGGTCCAGAAAGCTGAAATTTCCAAAATCTCTAAGAATGAGTTCAGATGTGCAACTGGAATAGATATCAAGGCAATCAACCTGACCAATTTTACCCACAAGTGAAGCCCTAAACATCTGTGCCTATTACCCAGAAGCCTGAATGGTGAGATCAGCCCTTCATTTACAGACTAGCAGACTTGAGTATGTCCCTTCCAGCTGTCCTGGCCAGCCTAGTGTAAATTAGCCCATCACCAGTAACACCAGAACCAAGCCAGGTGTTGGACAGCATTGCAGTGATACTAATCCATGAATCAAGCAAATGCCTGGTTTTGCAACCAGTGAAGCTGTGCTGAGATAAACACGTGTAAAATCTCACTTACTTTGGATAAATGTTGTGCACCCATGAGAGAAGAAGGTAAATATCCTTGTCTTCCAGATGAGACTCAGCATTTTTCTTTGCCTGGGAGGCAAAATAATTGTGGTAGAGTTCTGCATATAAGCTGAACACATTAAACTCAGGAGGATAAAGCTGTACAATGTACTTTACAATCACTGTCAAATCTTCTTTCATTGTCTTTCCCATATGCAGGAGATTCTGGCCAACTGCAGAGAGGTTCTCATTTTTAGGAGTACGGCTTGTGTCTTTCATTCGAGCCTCTACTGACTCTTTTACTGTAGCCATCCAAAGCTCTTTCCATTTTCTAGGTCTAAATTGCATATTTTGGTCAGGTGGATTCTCTGACATGTAGTTCTGATCTTCTTTCTCCTGCTCTTTCAGAGCCTCCACTGCTTGCTGCAGCAAGTCTGGGTTTGTTTTTGCTAACAGTATGGAGTCTTTCAAGATGCTGAAGACTTTGTGCTTCAGAATTTCATAGACAGACTCAATGTCTTTCTGGCTGGTGTTCAGCCTCTCCTCAGTTTTGCTAGACAAGCTCTTCTCCAGGACAATCAGATGCTGAGTGGCATCACAAAGCTTTTGCTCTCCAAGGAGATCTATGATTCGTTTGACTGGTGAAAAAAGAGAACAGCTTTCTTTACCAAGAGTGAAGATTCAAATTTCTGTTTTATAAAAAAAAATTATGGCTCTGGAATACTTTTGTTTAATTGCTTATGTATTTCTAAAGTGCTGGATCTTGGGCTCCTTCACCATATAGAAAATCTGTTTATTTAAACGTCAGATTGTTAGTAGTTTGCCTTTAACTGGGGCAATGCAAATTTGAACAGCCACCACCAGTGGGTTGCATATGGACAGCTATTCACGAGCTACTTACAATTTTTTCCAAAATTTAGCTTTGTGAAGATACTTATTATCTATTTATTGATTGATAACCCCTCTTCCCATTAATATGCTCTCAAATCAGAAGCATGACTTTAGGAAAAATGTAGATGGAAAGATGTAGCTAAATAAGAAGTGCTAGAGGAAATATCACATGGGTTTTCCAGAAATAGATTGGCACTACCTGACCTGTGAAATTATTTTGAAGGACACATTTAGTGGGCAAGATAAATGCAATTAAGCAATCTTATCTGAACTACAGCCAGTTGCTTGAGACAGTGAAATCTGGGAAATTATTAGTTAAACTGGAAAAGTGACATCCCAAGATAAGTTTTTTTAGGTATGTAATGTTTGCACAGAAGACCCTGTGGGGGAGAAAGCTTGCAATATCCATGAAACTCATATTACTTCATATTCACCTTAGAGACTGTGGCACAAAAGCTGGGAGTGCCCTATTGGCATCTGCTGATTACACAAAGTTCAGAGGCATTACTGAAACTGAGGGCTTGGTGCATTTTACAGGAACAATAGATAACTTGAATAGTAAATGGGCTGAAATTCAATAGCACGAAATACAAGATATAAATTGAATAGAACAGAAGTTACTTAGCAACAAACAAGGTTTTCTGCTGCAAGCTGGATGTGAATCAGCTTGAGATGAAGGAGGAAGAGAGATTCCTGGAGAATTTGTAAATGGTTGTTGGGAAGTGATGGTAAAAATATTGGTTATGATCCCAGGGTGCATCCAGTGAGGAATGCCCAGCTGAGATAGGAAAATGGTAACATATTGTACCAGGCATTGGTGGTATCTCATCTGGAATATTTTTTGCAATTCTGGCTGCAGACATTGGGAATAGGGCAATGCAGAGGTAAGAACAAAGGCACAAAAGGTCTGTTTCCAAGCAGCAAATTTCAAGGCCAAGAAGGAATACTGCCAGTTAGGGATAGGGGAAACATTTGACACATGGAAAAGGAGACACCAACTAAACAGGTAAAGGCTTGCCTGGGTATGAGATAATTTGTACTAAAAGAGTATGACTTTATAAGAGCTTCACAGTAAAGAAGGCAGTGCTACAAAATGAACTTATTTTAAGGTACAGCTTGCAAAGTTTATGAATGAAGTAACTAGGGGCACTTTTCTCTCCAGTTCTGGGTTTCTCTACCTCCCCAGGCAGTGCCTGTGACTGGAGGAGCTGTCTGTTCATATATCAATCCCAGAAAAGACCTACATGTGTTGCTTACTCCTGTCCCTGGAAGAAGAAGAGATTGGGAGAGCAGAGGGGTTGGAGCTAGATGATCTTTAAGGTCCCTTCTAACCCAATCCATTCTATGATTCTCTGATTTCACAGGGTGGTGGTTTCATGGAGTAACAGAGCTGAGAGGTATGCCTTGGTTTCTCACCCACCCACAGAATTCTGTGCCTACATGAGAGGTAGAAAGAAGGTTTGGATAGAAAACCAGCAAACTGACAGTTTCCAATGGACTGTGCTCTTGGTACCAAAAGTCTAGGACGTGAGATCATGTCTCCCTCAGCCTGTGTTTCTGCAGGCTTCTTGGAAAAGTCACTTCAATCTGTTGGTGCCCCCATTTCTCTAGGGGACAATTCTCTACCTTGTGCAGCCTCTCTGGAAGTAACAATGGCCCATGAAGTAGTGTAAGGAGGATGGAGGATCACTTACCACTGAGTGGCTTGGTCTTTTTAATTTTGTTAAGTGCACTTCTAAGGATTCCTGTTATTCCTCTCCCCTTTTCAGGGCTGTCCCCCGCAGACAAGCAGCTCTCATTGCTTGTGATTGAAGAGGCACGTGAAGCTCTGCAGGCTGTCTCTGGCCTTTCACTCATCTTCTCCTGATCCCTGGACCAAATCTCATCTACAGAAGGTTCAGAACAGGTAGGGGCTTCCTCAGCTACTGATGCCGAAGGGTTTTCAAACTGCCTGTTTGCACCAATGCAATTCTCTGATCCACTGCGTATTCCAAGAGGACCACTTTGGAAAAAAGGTAACATTTTCATCATTTTCCTTCTAGCCTGTAAATTTCAGAAAAGGAATTGATCAGATTATAACAGTTAGCAAGAAAAATACCATGGAACAATGTGGCAAAGTATGAATGGGCGATGTGGAGAATGATACGCGTCTGGTACGAGCACAGCTCTGCAGGGGAGCTGAGCAATGTCACCCCAGGTAACTGAGAGAATGGAAGCAGCTCTCTGGTCTAATAAAGAACCCACAGAAAATCAAAGAGTCGTTTCAAGGGTGGCTCAGATGGCCTGATTTGAGACCCTGAGCTTGTCCAGATACAGGAGAGCAGAGCTTTCCAGAGCTGCGGATGTAAGCATGGATGCTGCACATGAACAATGTGGATGCGTGGGATGAGTGTCCTGTACCCCTTCAGAGCAACCACAAAACTCTCATCCTGTAATACGGCATAGGGATCAATTTCCACCTTCCTCAGGGCCTTTTTTAAGTGATTTCTGCTAAGGGGAAATGGGAATAAGGCATGAGGATCAGGGGGGTTTAGCCTTGTTTAAACAGACATTATCCTGCCAGAGTCCTACTCTACCACCAACACTCCTGCACTGCAGTAATTGACAACAGGAATTTGTTATTGTTACAACATATTTTCAGAGTTCATAGTTGTTTATGTTCCTATGTAATTTAATAGATTCCTAAATATTTATTTGCACAACTATAACCATTTGTATAATTATTATAATTATGTAATTATTGCAAAGAAATAAAGTAATTCATAGTTTCCAATCCTTATTCTAACAACACTTTAAATAAAGTTACTTTCTAAGAGACCAGAATACTTCTGTATGAAGTCTCTGAGGTAAGAGAGTTTTGGCTTACTTGTACCAAGTAAGGTCAGAAGAATTAGGCTTTAAATAAAGGAAGAATTTGGCTTCAGTTATAAGGCCTAAATGTGGTGATCTTCAAATACCCTTGTTAAGTTTATACTGTTAATATGTATCACACTGATACAAACCAAGATACCTATTTCTGGGCAAACTGGTTGGAAGACTGTGGCATTTTATTTGTGTTTCCTCCCGCTGGCTCTCAGCAGCTTGGAGAGCTCTGAAGCAGCAAGTCAGTGCTGGCAGCTGGGTGGTGCAGAGGGCAGTTCGAGCCTGGCATCGCTGAGAGCTTTCCTTCTCCCTGCTTTGGATGCCAGGTTGTGTTCAGGATTGGTAATCCTACTGCTTCTAAAACACCACGAAGATGAAAACTCCTTTGGAAAGGACGGAAAGGGGGAGGGGTGTGCACGATTTGGGTGGCTGAACTGGTGGTCTGGGACCTGAGGCAGAGTGAAAAACTAAACCTAATGTGCTGCTGTAGACAGGTGGGGTGGCAGTGGCTGCCAGATGCACCAGGTTTCAGTGTCAGGTGGCTGCTCAGCAGAGCCCTCGTGCCCCAGGCCTGCAGGGACAGATGCATGGGCAAGGAAAGGGGGCTTGAGCACCAGAGCTCAGCAGGCAGGGCTTACAGAATATTCTGAGTTGGAAAGGACTCACAAAGTTCAATTCCAGCTCTTAAGTGACTGGCCTAGACTGGGATTGAACCCACAACCGAGGCATGATTAGCACCATGCTGTAACCTCAGCATTACCCAGCAGAAGTGTGCCATGGCTGACACTGTGCACCCACATCCTTTCTCACCACTTGTACTGAGGAGGGCAGGAGGGAAGAAACTATCCCTGTAGTTCACTCCAGGATCCCCCACTAGAATCCCAAAAGCAGTGGAAAAGTGCTCCTTTTTGTTACATTTCCCCTCAAAAATCCTCCCTCAAAAAAAAAAACCCAAAAACAAAACAAACCAAACCAAAAAAAACCCACAAAAAAACACCCCCCCACACAAAAAAAACACCCAAAACCAAAACAAACAAACAAAAACAAACAAAAAACCCCACCAAAACAAACAAACAAACAAACAAAACAAAACAAAAAAAAACAAACAAACAAACAAAAAATAACCCCAAACCCAAAAACATGGTAACAGGATTGCTCTGTAAGTGATTTGGGCTTTCTTAGGTTTCATAGGGCTTTTTTCCCAGGCTGCATTTCCCAATACAACATTGTGTTTAGATTAATTCTGCCAAATCCCTTCAATCCTGTTTGTTCAAGTACAGACTCGTCTGAGTTCTTTCCCTCTCTCCTATTATTTCAAACAAGCATTTATTGACCTTTTTCGTTTGCTTGGTTTTTAAACAAAGAAAGGACCCCTCACTTTCCAAAAGCCTAAAGTCTTTCATTTTGATTAATAATGACCAGAAAGTTGGATTTCAAAACAGCTTTGGTTTTTTTGATGCCAAGGTGAACGCAATGCATCTTTGAAAACCATTTAAATGACACTACACACAAGAGACTCCATAAGGGGACGATTAAGTTGGTTGAAAGTTTTTAACATGTCAGAACTCTGTCCTGGTAATGATGTAAAAGGGACAGCCTTAAGCATCTAAGTAAGGCTGTCAATTCAGTAGTTACCATGCTCACTCATATTTGGCCAGCTTGAATACCTGCCCAGCGATTTTCAGTTTGCTACTGCTGTTTGGCCTATGTTTGTATCTGCAGCAGGAAATACCAGCAGTAAACTCCAGCTCCCACTTCAAATGCAGCCTCAGCCTTAATGTTCAAGTGGTGCCAAAAATGTCCCACTCCATCTCTTCTCTTTATTGTTAGATAGCCATGCACTTAGTGTAAGAAAGGCCAATAAGAAACTTTTTTATACAAAGACCCGCCACACTGTCTACAAGAAATACTCAGCTAAAAGGAGGTGGTAATTGTTACATTTGGATGGCCATGGGCTGTTCCTGTATGCCTACATTCTGCTCGCAGATCAAAGATTGTTAAAAGTCCAGCAGGCTTCTAATTCTTTTAGCAGTTAACACGAGGGAAATGCCGCATCACTTCCCAGGCACAAAGCTCAAATTCGAGTCCTGGAAAATGTAATGACTTAAGGTCAAGAGTTGACATTATTTCCAACTCACTACTATAATTAATTTACTGTTATCATCATCATCCTCCTTATTGTTCTGGCACTACAGTTTGTGCCAGGGGATCCTTTAGCTCCAGTTATTTTAGACATAGTTTATTCAGCTCACATTTTCCAAACAGAGGAGCAGCACAGCTCACACAGCATCCTCTGCCACCCTGTACAGAGGCCCTGCAGCACTGGGGCAGTGGTGCTGTGACTGCTGGTGTAGCTGCAGTGGGATAGAGCGAGCTCTCCTCATGATGCAGATCGCAGCACGTACCTCTGAGCAGGAGCTTTTCTGGGGTGGGCAGCCAGGGCAGTGGAAACTCTTGGAGCATAACCACGGCACAGAAGGACCACCCAGACCAGACTCTTGGCACAGTGGCTTCCCATTTTCTCCTTTTCCTCCTCAAAGGAAACAACTTTCATGCGGCACGCTCAGGAACAAGCTCATTTGCAAGAGGCGGCTCATGGCGTGCCAGAGAACACTCAGGGGAAGAGATTGACTAATTATCCCTACTCTGAAATTTTTTGCTGATTTTTTTTTTTTTTTGACTTCTTTTTCCTAAGCTGCTGCCAGTATTAACAAACATTTGTTTGGAATTCTGGTCATCTCCAGTGGGCTGACATCCCAGGTCACAAGGATTTATCTCTTGTTTTAGTGGAAATCCCCCACTCTCCCAGAGCCTCTCAGAAATCCAGAGTTGTTTAGCAAAGTTTATTCACTTCATTTGCATCAGCCATTTCTCCCCTACTTGTTCCCTGTGTAAGTGGGATCACCCCTGCCCACACAAGAAAATTGCAAGGGGTCCACCCATCTTTTCAAGCAGCAGAGCAGTGCAGACACTCTGAGTTTAATGAACCTCAGACAATGTGATGACTCCTAAATAAGCTTATAATTAATCAAGCAAAGAGTGTATGTAAATGCCAGCCCCAATCTTTGCAAGCTGGGAGGCCCTCCTAGGAGGTGGTTTTTTGTCCTACAATTTTTGTTAGCTGGATTAAGTACTGAATGGAGATACCACTGGCTTCCACTTGGCTCTACCTGGGAAATCCTAGTCCACAGGCAAGCTGGGCCACCCAGAGTTCCACTTTGACTCTTTACTGTGCTGCTCACATCCATGCTCCTGTCTGCAGACCCCTGTGAGACACCCACTACCCACTGTGGTCCAGCACCATCCTGATGGTGGCCAGGCTCTGCTCCTAATGGAGTCAAAAGCTGAGGGGGAACAAAACTTCTGTCTCCAGTAAAGAAGGCAAGGCAGGAGCAGAGCCTCCCCAGGCCACTCAGTCCCTGTGCCTTAGCAGTGATGGGCACCCCCATAGGGGGGTGATATGGGTGGGACCCAAGGGACTCAGGGGAATGGCAGTGGCAGAGCAGACAGAGGATCCCAGCGCATCTCACCTGGTCTAAGATGCTTTAAATCAGCATTAAACTATGTTCTCACCTGTCTGGGGAACAGTGTGGATATAGTCACACAGTGCCTCAGTCATTTTTAAATGAGAATTTGGTTTCCCTAAATTACTGAAATAATTACAGTTATATAGTTATTGGGAAAAAGAAGAGAGAATGCACTGTAATATGCTCCTTTTTCTTCTTCCATCACATCTGGGAAGCATCATTTTAAACTTCTTGCTTCTGAAAGAGAAACCAGCCGCTACTGTCTAGAATTTGGTTTTCATATTACTGTTCCCAAAGCCAAATCCTAGAGTTTGTAAAGTTCACTGCTAGAGCTAACAACGACTGAGAAGATACACAAACTCCCTGGAACCATCTCTCGGCTCTTTCAAATTCTTTGGCTTTTCAGGTGTCTTTCTATACAGAGGGTGACTGAAGCAAACCCAACCTGAGTTTTCCAAAGCTCCCTGCTCCCATTTGATTGGCTCTATAGGAACTGGCAAGTCCTTTGGTGGGGGCAGACAGCTGAATGCTTTAGAGAATTAGTGTTTCTTCAGGTTTTCTGCTCTGCACTTGGGTGTGATGGCAAGGGATCATGTCTTCTAGATTAGCCATATGCTCCAACCATAGAAAGTCTCTTCCTTTCTTTGCAGCAGCATCCAAAAAAAAAAAAAAATTCCTACCTTCAACACACCAAGGATCCTAACCCTGGAGCTGAATCTTTCAATTTGTGCCTGAGGAGCTGATACCGTGGATATGGGGCTCCTGGCCAAGGATAGAAGGGAATTTTGACAGGCTTTTCAGTGCTTGGTGAAAAGGCAGGTCCTAGGGGCCATGGTACTTTCCTGACTAGGAAAACTCATAGTCACAAAATGGAAACCATGGCAATTCAGAAATGTGCCAACTTGGCACAGTGATCCTGGCAGGGTGCAAGTCACAGGGGTTGCTCTGGAACATCCCTAATCCAGGCACGGAAATGAGTGTTTTTCCAGTGCAACCAGGCTGAACGAGTCATAATCTAATTACTTTTCTGTGGTTTGGGGGAAAGCCACTTCCTATGAATACAGACAAAGAGGGCAGGGTGGAAAATGTCGGTCTGGATTTGGATTCCAGTGCCTGATCTGGGTTTAGGATGCTTTGGTGCCCAAGACCTATATCCGGATTTTGGGGAAAGGGTTGGAGGGAGGGGGGTGGGGAGTGGTTAGAGTAATCACTGTAGCCCGTGCCCCAAAATTTTGGGAAAAAGAACAGAAATCAGACCCAGCTGTCAAAATGGAATTGTTAGACACATATCCTTGAGATGCTTAGCCCCGGGATGTGCCGGGGGATGCTGTCCGTCTCGCAGCAGCCGGACTTGTTCTCCATTCTGCTAGTCACCCGATGAGGCTGAAACCTGTCGCTGTGCCCGGGAACCCATCCTCCAGCACCTGCCACTGGTTCCCCCCCCTCTCACAATCAGCAGAGACCCCGAGCTCCACAGTATTGCAGCAGGCGAG
>VXAU01001363.1:953131-963844 GCA_013399695.1 Formicarius rufipectus
GGAGAGACGGGAAAGGGGAAGGATGAGAGCTGCGGGCAGCTGGCACGAAGGACTTACTCTGCGACGGGTCCTGGGCGGCGGGGCTGGATGCGGGGCTGGATGCGGGGCTGGATGCGGGGCTGGATGCGGGGCTATGGGACAGTCAGGGGGACTGTCAGCGGAGCCGGCGGAGCAGCCGGGGCAGCCCGGCTATAAGGGCTCGGGGCGGGACCGAGCGGCTGGGAAACCCCGGCTACGCCTCCTCCAGCCCTGGGTGAGAGCCAAAGAGAACGGAGAAATCCCCGCTGGCGGGAAAGGTGACACGGACTGAAGGTGGATGGAGCCACTGCAGAGAAACCGAGGCCGGATGCTCTGTCCTGACAGGCCGGTGATTGGGGCACGGGGGCTTGTCTGTGTGATGTACCCCACTGTAGGCTTGGAAACTCTCCGTTAGGGATGGAGAAGGTGCCGCTGAAAATGCCACTCGGGATGGTCAGAATGTACAACCCTGGATGTACAGACTGGGGAACTGGGGGCCCCGATCGGTGGCAAGGCGAATATGGGTCAGCAGTGCCCTGGCAGCCAGGAGGGTCAACCATGTCCTGGGGGGCATCAGGCAAAGCATCTCCAGCCGGGAGAGGGAGGGGATTGTCCTGCTCTGCTCTGCATTGGTGCGGATTCACCTGGAATACTGTGTGCTTTTCTAGGTGACACAATGTAAGAAAAACATAAAGCTATGAGAGAGCATCCAAAGGAGGGCTAAAAAGTTAGTGAAGGGTCTAGAAGGGAAGTTGTATGAGGAGCCTCTGAGGTTACTTGGCTTGTTCAGCCTGGAGAAGAGGAAATTAAAGGGAGACCTCATCATAGTCTGCAGCCTCCGCATGAGGAGAAGTGGAGGGGCAGGCACAGATCCCTTCTCTCTGGTGACCAGTGATACAACCTGAGGGAATGACATGAAACTGTGTTGGGAGGTTTAGACTAGATATTAGAAAAAGGTTCTTCACCCAAATTGTGCACTGGAACAGGCTCCCAAAGTTCAAGATGCATTTGGACAATGCTCTCAGATGCATGGTGTGACTTTCGAGGTTGTCCAGTGCAGAACCAGGTGTTGGACTTGATGATCCCTTTAGGTCCCTTCCAACTCAGGATGTTCTTTGATTCTATAAAAGCTGAGCAGGGCACTGCCACCAGCAGGCTGGTGAGGTGTGTGCCTAAAAGTACAGTTGCCTGTATTCAGGTCCTACATTGTGCCCAGGGTGAAGCACTTTCCCCAGAGCAGGGCTCACAGCACTCCCAGGAGGCATTAATATCATCCAGCACCTTCATTGCAGTGTGTTGACTTCCTGCCTAGGTACTGGGAGACACAGGCTTCTTTCCTCACCCCAAAGTCTCCAAAATTGTGTCTTCCACGTGTGGGTGGGTGACCTTACTGAGCCTTTCAGTACTTGAAGGGGACAAACTTCTTAGCAGGACCTGTTGAGATAGGACAAGGGGTAATGGTTTTTGAACTGCAGAAGGGTCAATTTAGATTATAGATAAGGAAGACATGTTTTATGGTAAAACATTGGTTACTCAGGGAGGTGATAGATCCTCCATCCCTGGATACATTCAAGGTCAGGTTGAACAGGACTCTGAGTAACATGATCTAGTTGAAGATGTCCCTTCTCATTGCAGGGAATTTGAACATGATGACCTTTAAAGGTGTCTTCCAGTACAATGGTTCTATTTGTTTTCCTGAGTTCTCTTCTTGATGTCTAGGGACGTCCATTCTTGTCCATGGAGCTGTGGTGAGCCTGGAAGCATGTGTGCTGCCACAGCAGGGGGTGGCTGGAGGGCAGACAGGGGATGTCTGGGTGACAGCAGTGGTTGTGGGAGACCATTGCAGAGGGTCTATAGAGGCTGCAAGGGCTGTGCTACCCCTTGCTTAGCCTCAATGTGAAGCATCTTCCTCACAAATCTGTATGAGATCTGGGTTGAAGCAGTTGCCCTGCAGGCACAAAATCAAAATATTGTGGTCCTGCAGAGCCTACCTCCTCCCTCATTTCCTGGGAAGCTGATGTGGGGTAGGGAGCAGGGCAGGTAGCAGGTCCAAGAGCCTGGTTACTCTGCTTAGGATCATTTCTGTTTTACATCTGTGGTCTAATGCAAAATGTAAAGAAATGGTCCAGAGATTTAAAAGCTGAGTGTGAACCCTGAGCTTTCCTGGTGCTGCTGGTGCTCATACTCAGTGCCTGTGTAGCTGGACAGCTTTAGGAGGGACTATGCAGGTCCAATGTGGGGACATCCCCCAGCAGCAGATATGGACTGAGGCCAATGCTTGTGCTGGAAGGAGGCACCCAGTTGAGCTGGCAGAGTGCTGGAGAGCAGATGTTTCCTGCCCACAGGGCTGCTGCTTTCCTCTCAGGGACTCTTTCCACCCCTAAAAAATCCTCACCCCCAACAATGTCTGCCAAAACAGGAAGCAGAAACAGAGGGGCCACCCTGATGGGCAAACCCATGATCTCTGGTCTCTGAAAAACACTGATTCATCTCAGGCCAGCCTTTGAGCAGAGAGTTTCCCTCTGGGATTCCTCAGGGTTGGATCCCCTCACTACTTGGCAGCCAATGACGTGAAACAACTGTTGTCATGGGACAGAAATGCTGGGGTGCCACATCGGTCTGAAAATCATTGGAAACAAGAAACAGTGCAAGATTCGGCCCCAGCATGCAGTAACTTTGTGCTTCATCATCTCCTTCAATGCCAGTGTGAAGGGGAGAGGAGACAAGGTTTGACATCTGCAGTTAGAGCCAGTTTGGCTGCAGCACAGGGCAGCTGGAGGAGAGCTTGATGCTGCATCCAATGACCCTTCCATACAGGAGGCTAAGGGATGTGGTGCCTGGGAAGCACCAGGAAGACTGATGTGATCCAAGGGTTACACACAGGTATGTAGCTCTGAGCATGGCTGGGAAGGCAGTGTTTGTGACTGCCTGAAAGCAGAGGATGCTGTTCTGGATGCAGGGAGGACCTGGGGCTGGTTCTCTGCTCACACCCTCACTTATGTGATCCCCACAGGATGCAGGGGTGTCTGTCCCAGGTGTGCTGGGAATCTGCATCGGGAAGTGTCTCAGTAACGTGTCTCATACCCACTGAAACGTCTCTTTAAATGTTCAGGGGGTCTTTGCTTTTGACTCAGACCAATGTCTCATCTCCAGCTTAGGAGCAGCAAGCAATGTGAGAAAGCCCAAGGGAGTCTGATGCTCAACAGGTGTTAGGAAATTTAGCTACAAATCTGTGGGCACCTTAGGCTACTTTCTTGGATAAACATCTATATCAAATGATTTGTGTAAGATCCAAATTAGATTCATGTAGTGGGATCTGTTGCTGGGCCTCATCTTTATCTCCTGTAAGTTAACTTCTCTAGGGGCAGGACAATTCTGCCAGCAGACAGGGGAACAAACAGCATCTTGTAACTGGGACTTAAATTAAAAACCTAGAGCTTAGGTGTCATCCTCTGGGTGCCCTTATTTACCCAAATCAAACCTATCACTGCACTTTGACCTCCTGATACACCAGCATGACACTGCTTGTTGATGTAGCCTGATTTCTGAGACAGGCATCTTGCATTTGCTTAAATAATATTGGGTAGTGGATAACCAAGTTGTAGTGGGCTGCATATCTGTACTAGTGCTGTAGAGCACTTCTTCTGTGCTCTGTAACTACTGAATGTGTCGCATAGGGCTACACTGATATTCTGTGTTTATAGTTTATGCCATCTAAGAAGCTATCTTAAGTTTGCAGCTTTGAGGAATCGAGGGGATTACATTTGACTTCCCTAATATACATGATATATTCCTCAGCTGCATCTTACACTTAAAAGCAAGATGTGCTCCAGAGATTTGTAACTTAGTTTCGCAGATGCTTCCCTAAATTTGAAAATCAAATTTGCCTGGAATCCTTCCCCTCTTCTATACTCAGCATTGAAGTCAATCTCACTAGCAGTCCTAATATCCAAATTTAGCTGAGCAGGAGCCTACAAATGGATATGTCTCTACTGAAAAACCAGTTGTGAATCCTTTGCGCTAGACAAGATTTACTTACCTGTAAAAAATGAAGATATGATAAACAATAAGTGCTGATAAGGAGATTATTTCTGAAATGCAGTTCTAATTTCCTTTTTCATGATGTCAAAAAGCTGTTATCCTCTTTGCCAGACCTAAATGTGTCAAGAAGCAGATTGTTATGAGGGTAAAGGTTTTCTTCCTGGAGTCTAATAATTCAATATGCTTATGCATTGAGTGGTATTTGAGATTTTTGTTCATACTTGTTTTCATTACCTTTCTTACCAGACAAGAAAACTACTAGCTTTCCTGTGGCATTTTTCATGAGCTCATCTCATTTGTACTAAGTAATTCCAGTTGTGCATAATTCAGTGTAGAAAAACAGCAGTTTTGGGTGCAGGTGGTTGGCAGCAGCTCTCTGGGTAAGCAAACACTACCCTGCTGCCTTCTGCTGGGAACAAGGGGACTATGGTCTGGAGTTGGTGGGCACACAAGACCCGGTGGAGGTTGTCCGAGTTAGTGCTTGAGAGAATCAGAAAATATGCTCATTGTGGGCTTGGACTGGAAAACCAGGGTCAGGTAATATCCAACCATACTTCTGGCTCTGTTTTCTTCCTCTCCAAGAAGTGAATACACAGGTTTTTTCCACATCTCTTTCAGGGAGGTTGGTGTGAGAGGTCTGACCTGCTGCAAAGCTATGATTTGGTAGCTTCAAAAGGGGGAACTCCTTTTGACAACTTTGCTGCTAGTGGTACCAACCTCATATGATGATACTTTTGTCCTCTCTAGTCACATCAGAACCAAGCTTTCCTGATTTTGATTTCTTCTGGCATCAGAGATCCTACATGTCTGAGTAATAAGCCAGGAGTTCAAACCCAACAGGAATGTCCTAAAACTTCATCAAAGGAAGGGCTTGTCTGCAAGTATGGTCTGCATCCCCATCCTGGTATTTCTGCTTGAGGAGTGGTCCATAGCTGAGGCTGATGACACCTTTGCTCTGATATTCTGGTGGAGGAGGCTGCCCTGGCAACCTCCCCTGGTATTTGAGCAAGGGAGGTGTACATTTCTGTGGTTGCCAGGCTACCCTCCATCTGATACGGAGAAGGAGGAGGGATCCATATCAGAGATTTCTGGCTGGCCCCAGCTGTCCCTGACACGTTCACAGTGGGCAGGAGGCACCACATGCTAGAAGAGTCCTCTTGACCCGACAGCCCTGGCAGCCAGCCACTCTGGGTTTGCTGTCCCTGGACCTTCAGCCAGGCATCTTCATAGACTGTGACAAGTCACCCTCCCCCACAGAATAGAGGGAGGGATATTGTTCCTGTGTTTTATGCTACTTGCAGTCTGATTGACAACCTCAACATCTGCCCAGTGGTGACTTGGGGAAGAGTGTAGCTTTTTCCTCTTCACCTGAAGGAAACCAGAAGTGTTTTTTCCCAGTGTGGAAGTACAGTCATCTCAGCACAACTCACTCCAGTGGAGTAGGAACTCACACTTCCTTCTATCTCTCTCCCATTGGCAAATGGAGGGCATGTTGTAGGATCACAACACAAAGCTCAGGTCTGAATGGCAGAACAAGGCGTTCAGATCAGATCTGGAAGAGCTCTGGGCTGGAAAAATTGTGGGGGATTCACATATGCCTGTAATACAGATGTTCTGGAAAAGACTGCTTCTTCAGAGAAGCCTTGGGGATCCTCTGACAGAGAAGCACTTTTTTTTTTTTTTTTTAGCACTCTGTTTTTAAGGTACTCCAGCAATTGCTATCCAGTAGTTCTTTATTTAAATAACACTGCTTTTCTTGTTTACAGCTTCCTAACGCCTTTGGGGTTCAATATGAACACACAAGAACGAGGTCTTTGTGAAGCTAGACAAGTGCATGTGTGTGTTCTTCCAAAATACACACCACTTTTCCTCCAGTGCTCCTGCATTAAATAGGAATCACTAAGATGGGGCAACTTTTGACTTGAGTACCCTCAGACGTCGCCATAGCCAGGGGCTGGTGGAAGGCAAAAAGTGGAAGGCTCGTGGAAGCTCCAAGAAATGGTACAAGGAGCCACATCCTTGGGCAGCATCAGACATCTGTGCTCTCCACAATGTGGCTTGGTGCTCCCAGATGTGAGAGCACTGCTGCGCTGTGCAGCACAGGGCTGGGTGTCCTCACAGACCTGCTCTGAACCCTGGAACCTGACCTGCTCAGCTGAGCCCTGGGACTGCTAAAACCACCCTCTGGCAGCCAGAGCTGGGTAGGCCATGTCAGCAGAGCTGCTCACGCAGCTGCTGCCCGTGGGGTGGCAGGAATGTGCCCATCCATATCTAAAAGCGGGCGCTGGGACACGCCTGTTTTCACACTCCAGTTCTCTCCAGGCTGTGCCCTGCTGGTGCCCGACCTGTGTGCAGGGGATGAGAGGCCTAATTTTAGACCAGGGAATGAAACACCGGAAAGGTCACTGGACGGGACCAAATCCAAACTGCCCCTCATGATGGTAACAGCATCGTGTTTAGACCTGGTGGAACAAATCAGGATGCCTTTTCACTGCAGTTGTTTTATCCCAGCCCGGTCACTTTCCTTGCCCTAGGACTCCCTGCCTTGGAGCATCTCTTTTTGCTCAGCAGGAAAAGCTGCCCATAAATTCCCCATCACCAAATGGTGGAAAGTACTGGGGGAAAGCACCTGGGAAGCTACAGAACAGTACTTCTGTTTGAGGTCTTGAAAGCAAGACACCAAGAAGTTCTTCTGTTTTGAACTTCCTTGTAGGTCCTCAAGGTTTGCCCCTTTCTGTTCCTGGCCTTTCTCCTGCTGCATTATCCTCATGTGTCCAAGCAAATCTGGGCTTAGTGAGTGGCACAGAGGGAAGTTTTCAGGGAAAATCCAAGTAGCCATGGGGAGTCAATAGCCTATGTTTTAAACTCTCTGACTCAGTAAGGAGCTCTGTTGAAATCAACAGGGTTGTTGCTATCAAATTTACTGGCAGTAGAGAAAGGCCCTTCATTTCATCATAAATACTGGCATATTTCTGAATGAGATTTACAGATCTCCTGAGGAATGACATTCCCACTGACTGTGCAGTAAAATATTCCCCTTTCCTCAACAAATATCAGAGCAATTCTGCTGGCTCTTCAGGACAATAACATTTTTTTTTGCTTTCCCCTACCCTGGCAGAGCCTGCACTGTGGGGCTGGATAAGATGCTTTGTACATTTATGCTCTCCTGCAAGTTATTCCAATAACAGGGCAGCCAAACATGGATCCTTCCTAAACCATTTCCATAATGGATGGACTTGTCATAATTATTTCTAACATCCCCCTTATGGAATAGAGGAAAAGCTTTAAAGTAAATATGAGTGGTGGATAACAAAACTCAATATTGTAATGCCAATATAAAGGCAGTAGTTTGGGTGCAGTATGTAAAGCTCAGCCCTATGTTTACACTTTTAACTCCTTTAGGCTTTTATCCACCTGCATTAGGATGAGGCTGCTTCACTCAAAAGAGGTTGAAAGGGCGGTTACACATAGTATTAAAGTTCTGGGGGGTTTTTAACTGTGGAAAAAATATTCCTTTGAGTATTCTGTTTGGTACACCCCATACAAGCATTTTCCCAGAAATACAGCTGTAACAGCAACAATGCAATCCATTTTTCTTGTTGTGACTAAAACAATGACATCTAAATCCACACACCAAGGCCAAATGTTAAATGATTGCGGAGACATAGCAGTTGTTGTTTGCAATGGATTGCGAATAACTCTGGGAAAGAGAACAATATTGCTGTCAGTTTTGCAGCCTATCTGCAGGCAGTTTTGTTAACTCAAAATTTTCTTCTGTTTTGGATATTTAATAGAACAAAACTAGGCATCCATTCAAGTATTCCTGCCTTGTCGCAAACCAAACAAATCCTTTTCCTTTTTCTTTTCTTTTTTTTTTTTTTTTTAATTCGTTTTAGAAAACATAACCTTGAGCTGTTTCTGTATTTAATCACTTGCAAAAGATATTTTGATGAAAGTGAGAAATCCCAGACCCCAAGTGTCAGGGCCAAAAACGGAGGAAATGGTGTGTTCAGATTCAGCCCCCTCCTCACAGGCAGCAGTGAAATGTCACACGTGGGACTCTCCCATGGGGGCTCCTGGCAGGGTCTCTCTTGCCATGTTGTACCACAACCTTTGCCACAATACCAAGTGCTGCTGTGCCAAGGGCATGCCCATCCTGGGAGGGTGTCACAGCCTCTCTGAGCTTCTGGTCAGTGCTACAGGTTCAGGAAGCGTGGCTTTTTATATTGCACATAATAATCAGATTGATATTTAGACCACAGCTTGATACAATCCCAGGGATCTTTTTTTTTTTTTTTTTTTTGTTGTGCTGAGGCTGAATTTGGCTTTGTGCTGTTTAGTAGTGAAGAAATAAGCAAAAGTCATATAGTTAACAAAAATGGGGGAAAAGAGCTGTTTTTTCAGATAAAACAGAGTTGAAGAGAGTTGTGACGTGATGTCACAAGGCTGCTCATCAGCTCCTGAGATACTGGGGATGTAGGACCAGGACTGTGTAGGTGTCTCTTTTCCTGGAACTGTCATCTCCTGGTGGCAGAGAGAGGTGGAGAGCTGGGCTGCAGGCTGAGACAGGGGCAGGAGATGTATAGAGTGGGCAGCACAAACTGTTTCTCAGTTCTTCCCCTCCCTGCACCCCACAGTTTCCCCTGTGTCCCTCTCCTTGTGCCACCAGGACCCAGTTCAGTATATCCAGAAGAAGGTCTCCTGAGTCAACATGGTGCATCAACCACAAGCAATGCTACTTCCAGATAACAGCTCCTCCATGAGCTTGCTGAGAGAGCTTCTTTCCAAGTGTAAATCCAGCCTGGCCCTTTGGGCTGTTATTTCTCTCCACGTGTCTTCTTGAAGCCAGTGCAGGTGTTATCCCAGGGAATGGTCTTTGTTTTGAGGGGTGACTAACAACTGCTTAGCAAGAAGAGGCACAAGGGTGGATTCAGCCTTGAGACCACTGAGGGGAAGAGGCACCATGTGCTTTTGCTGGTGCCTTGGAGGCTCAAGACCCATTTGTCTAAAGGGCTCTCAAGACAAAAGCATGAGTAATGCATTCTTGAGCTGTAGCTGTGGCTGTGAGGGAAAAATGACGGTCCACGAGTGCATGACGTGCTTTGGAGACAAAAGCCACCAGATTTTCAGCCTTGGTCCTCCTAATGAATCCCTGATGACTAATGCCAGGATTGCCTCTTAGCTACTCAGTGAGCTTCTGTTCATAGCACAGTTCTTTCAGGAAATATTTTTTCCCTCAGTTTTGGGAAAAGTATTGTAAAGTTGTGAGCTCCCTCACTCAGGACACGATCCCTGGCATTTCGTGACTTGCTTAGGGTAATGGACTTTTATGATTACTTTGCTGTTCCTTAATTTCAGTTCTGTAATTACCCATGATGAGCTTCACCAGGAAGCTTTGTTTGGTATGAACAACCTGAGCTAGTGGAAGGTGTCCCTGCTCATGGTAGGCATGTCGAAACTTGTTGCTCTTTGGTGTCCCTTCCAACCCAAAACATTCTGTGATTCTGTAAAAGCCACTGATGATAGGGGATGACATGCTGTGCTCAGTGCTCCAGCCCCATCAGCCTCAGTGGTGGTTTTGCTGCATCTAACTTGTCTTTACTCATTGCAGTAGAAGCTTGCTTCTCTATGCTTGACCCCCATAGAAAATGGAGACAAGCATATTCCTTTCCTTTTGCAACAGTTTTTGACCTGACTGGAAGACAATTATCACATCTGTGCTCTGTGCCTTCTCTGGAAGTACTTCCTTAGTCCATAGGCAGCAAAAAACTGAAGGCCATTGCTCTGCACTGACCAACATTAAGCAAAGTTCCCTTTCTCTGTGGATGCAGTGTGGCAGTTTGTGAAAAAATAAAAATGATGGGTTCTGGCCTTTCTTCCTATTCTCAACATTTTTCTCCCAGCTGTCATTCACCATTCCCTTCCCAGGGATCGAGAGCAGCCTGGGCATGACTTGGCAAACCTTCTGGCTTGGTTTGCTTTTTCTGCACTTGTGTAACACTGTTTACACAAAAACAGTCCTGTTTTGCCTGATGCCAGTCTCCCCATAATCCTGGGAACCAACGCATAATCCTGCATCCCCTAATGAAGTCATGACATCTCCCCAGTTCCATGCTCATTATGGAGCTCAGGCTGCAAGTCTTCTCGTGCTGACAGGTTCAATTTCATGCCTGGCCAAATATAAACAATGTCTGATCAGACATCTTGGGACTTAGGGGCTCATCTCTAATCTGCCATTCACTTTTTCTTCCTTGTTTAGCGAGAGGTACAATCTCTTTGCAGCTGGCAGAGAAATCCTTACACTGACATTTCAAGACTCACTTAGGTGGTATCAAAATGGCAAAAATACTACAGCAGCCTTTTTTCCTCTGAGATTTCTCTGCCTTACATCTATTCTGTATTTGAATGACTTGATATGAATTTACAAATAGAAATGGAGAGTGCTAAGTATATTAGAGGCTTTTTGCAGTGCTCTCTGTGTCAGAGATGAAGGCATGGAGGCAAAGCATACATGCTCAGTATCTCAGGCAATAGATAGTTATGTGGCTGTGGGACTAGAGAAATTTCATGTAGTTCTTTAAAAATTAATCTTAATCCACTTTTGCCACACATTAATGTACATCAGCCTTTACCTTTTCCCAATACTGTGGTTTT
>VXAU01001363.1:963852-1072619 GCA_013399695.1 Formicarius rufipectus
TCTGCCTTTTCTTTTTCCTAATTTTGTGTTTTTTTTTTTTTTTTTTTTTTTTGGGGGGGGGAGGGTTGTTATTTGTTTGTTTGTTTGTTTGGTTTCTGTTTGGGGTTTTTTTGGTTTTTTTTGGGAGGGGTTTTGTTGTTGTTGTTGTTTTGTTTTGTTTTTGTGGGGTTTTTAATTTTTTTTTATTGTAACAGTGATAGTAAATAGTTTAAATCAATGCTCTGGCAACCTGACTAATGTCTTGCACAGGTTTTATGGGAGAGGTGGGCCAATCCAGTGCTAATGTCATATATTACTGTCATTAGCAGTATTACATAAAATTGTCCTTAAGGGATGGAAATGCACAATGATCCTGAACAGAATACTCCTGTATCTGCCCAGTACCAAGAGATTCAAAATTACTGGCTTTGGGGCAATAAATCCAACCACAACAAGATTTCATGGAGAAAGATGCAAAATACAGAAGATAAATATTGGCTAAACAGCAGTACTTTGGAGAAGTGTGATAAATAATTGCCAAAGTAGCTAAACCTAAAACTAATGTAAGTTTACTTTTCAGTCATCCCTGAGATAAAAATACCCTGGCATCCCTTTTTGTGCCAGCTGTGTGTGCTGGATGGTGACAGTCCAAATTGCCCAGCTCATAAAGTGGATGTAATACTGTAATCTGCTTCTCACTGATCATCCTGAATATTTTAACCCAATTGAGAGCTCTTCTTTGAAAGATACAATGACAGGGAGCTAAACGTTATAGTCATCATCATGGCTAGTCTTCAATGAGTGAAGATTTGGGAAACATTATAGTGGTACTGCACTAAAAGGCTTTTTTTTTTTTTTTTTCAGGAATATTTTGACTGATTGACTAGGAACCTCAGCTCAGGGACATCCCTCCTGGGCATTCACTGCAATTCCTTGGTGTTCTTCCTTTCCTGCTGCAAGTGAGCCTGTTTTCCATAGCTTCCTTCCAGGAAAGAGCAACTTCACAGAGCAAAATTACTGAAATGGTGGCATCTGAAGGGAGGTCTTGGATGGCAAACTCCAGCTTATGTACCCTGGCACTGTTCCCTTGCTTTTCACCTCAAACCAGAAACAAAAGTATTGTGAAACAGCAGAGACGTCTGAAACAAAAAAAAAAAAATCTTTCACCACCCACATAATAGTGTCAGCTGTGCCAAATCTTCCCCACCTCCTGCCCCAGTGCAGTGTTCACCCCTGAGAAGTTAAATTTGGAGAGAGTTTGGTTCTTCCATTTAGTTGCATGCTTTTGAGACAGCTTTATTCACCAGAGGTGCATCTGTACACAGTAGCTTGGGCCCCGAGGGATAAAAGTGAGCTGTGTGTCCTGGAGGGGAACATAACTGTGTGCTGGGGTAGGAATAAGGATTATGATGTTTTTCTTCACAGAGAAACAACAAGTTAAAGGAGTTAACACAGTAATAATTGAGCTCCTTGGTGCTTTCCTACAAAAGCAACATATTTCACATTTAAAAGCCCTCGGAGGCCTTTCTTCTCCATTTTTTGGAATGTGAGATATGTCTGTAATGAACACTGGGTGTTTCACAGAAAACAGCTGGACAGCAGCAGCTCATTTTGGAAAGCACGCAGCCCTTGCTCTCCCCCTGTTCAGCTGACTCCATAGTCTGCTCTGCAGCCCAGACCAAGCATCCTCCTGCCCAGGAAGACCCTTGATCCTCACCCATCCTGGATCTCCTCACCACTTGAGGTTGAACTGCAATCTTGCCATAATGGGGTTAAATTTAAACTGGTTTGCTCAAGAGCAAGCAGCTGGAGAGCAGCAGCCCAGAGGAAGGCAGCTCTGGGCTTGTCCCTGGCTTACAGGGTGCCAGGCTACAGGATCTGAGTGTCCCAGGAGAGGCTGTGACAAAAGGCAGACCATTGTGCCTAGCTTTCCTCCATGACTCCAGGGTAGCAACTTGCTTTAATTAGAAAACAGACACCAAACTCCATATCTAATCCCAGGACCAGGAGGCTGAAGCCTGAGGAAAGGCAGCTGCTTTGTGAAGGGTTTGTCAGTTAAAGAATAAGATTGAAAACCAAGTATACATTTGAAAAATGCACGTGGGAAAATGTCTGTGTCACAGATGCCTCATGTGAGGTGCTTGGATGGGAGATGCATATGGGGCAGAGGGAAATTCCTGATGCACAAAAACTCCCACTGAGGCTTTAGTGTCTCAAATCCTGCACTCCACTGAAGCTGCAGTTTTAGAAGTCTCACAGTGAGTATGTAAAAGTAGAAATCTTTTTATCTCTCCCACTTAGTCAATGCTTATAACACTAAATGTTAATCTCTCAGCACTGATGTCCTTCCCTTCTGCTGGGATGGGGCATGTAGGTCACATGCCAGTGACAGGTGTAATCCAGTGTCCCTTGACTTTGCACCACGTCCCCAGGACAAGGAAGAAGAGCTCCAAAGTGTTCCTGAGCTCTGCACATCTAATGGGACATGTAGGTGATGTTTTACTTCTCCTTCTCCATAGCAAATACAAAGAGTCATCAAGCTGAGGATTTGCAGGTATTGTCATGAGCTGTACTGAAGAAAGATGCAGGGCAGAAAATTCCTTCCAGGATTTCCCACCTCAAGCTATCAATTGGTACCTGATACTTCAAAGTCATCTTCAGAAAAACACCTCATCTTTACTGTGGAGGTAGCAGTCTACCTTTAAAAAATTCTCAGAAGATGATGGTGAGTAAAGGGTGCGCTCTGTGTTTCTCATCCATCAGAACAGCTCCCTTGGCTTGTCACCAGTGCCTGCTGCTCACCCGCGCTGAAATTCATACTGGTGCAACCTGAAGCAAAGGAAATGAAAGGCTCACTGCTGATGCTGCAAGCTCTGCTGCAGATAAATTAGTTTTCAAGGCTATGCCATATTCACATTTATCATATTAATTGATAGACCATGAACACATCTCTGTAAAGTCTTGGATTAATTCCTGCAGAGGGAAACCTAAGGATAAATTGAATTAAATAAAACCAGATTTATACAGCTCTAGGCCGCTGGATGTCTCTTTAGTCTTCCCTGCAAACACTAGGTGTAATGCTTTGGATCCCTTGTGGTGTTAAACTGATGGTGTTCCAAGCCCATCAATGGGGTGATGCTGGCTTGCACCAGATGAGGATCTATCTGTAGCACTATGTCTGTCCACACCACATTTAGCTTCGTACTGCAGTTAGATTGCACCAGATTTGCTAAAATATGTTTAAACATACAAGAAAATGGACTAGAGGCACAGTGATCCTTTTCCTCAGGTCCAGGAGAACTTGGAGCCTCCTTCAACATGGCACATCTGATCCAGATGTGACTGTACACACAGAGAAGCTATGACGGCACGAACAGATCTTTGGTCCAACAGGCATTTTTTGAAGAAGCTCATGAGTGAGGAAAATCTGCTGAAATGCCAGAAGGGCCACCAGGGTGATCCTGGAGGGCAGAGTGTTCCATTTGCTACATGTCCCAGTTGTGGGGTTTGGTTTTCCTTCTCAAGCACGTAGTGATTTGTGGCATCAGTTCACAACGTCACCACCTTGTGTCACTCCAGCTTGGCCAGCTGGTTCACAGAGGAAATAAGACTTGGGTGCTACCACATCCCTGCCCAAGCTCTGCCCCTTGGTTGCTCTTGGGCACTAATTATGAAGGAGGCTCTTGGACTGCTGCTGTATAATTACACAAAGCACAGTCCAAGCCTTAATATAGCTCTGAGTGAACTGTTTTTTGTTTTCTTCTCTTCTCTGAAAAGAGATTTATTTTTGGAACAAACAACAGAGCAGCCTCCCAGCAACAGAACCTGTATGGGACATGGGGTGGACACAGTGCCTGGGCTGGAGCTGCTGCCCAGGAGCTCTTGTAGGAGGTTGGTGTCTTGGTGCATCTGTTGCCTTTGGGCTCTGAACAAAGTGTAGCAAGTTCAGAAAACTACTCGTTTCTTCACAGCAGTCAAAAATTTGGGTTTGCAGAGGAGCGAGGTGGAGCAGCAAATTTTGGTGCATGTGTAGAGACAGCATAGGAGGAGGGAGGATGCTGACGACTGTTCTGGTTCTGTTTCAGAAGCAGCTTATGACCGCTGGAACATCAATTTCAGAGAAGAGCATGTTGCCCTCTCCTCTGTCAGAGCTTTCCAGCGTATGGCAGACCTGCCGATAAACCGCCGCTCTCCTGGTGCGCCCCAGCCCCCGGCGTGCAAGGATGGCCAGGATGTGGTCCTTCCTGCAGAAACCAAACAAGACCTCACTCATATCTGGCGAGCAAAACCAGTCCAGGAGTAACATCCAACAACCATGCAGGAGTCAGAGTGAGGCCACAGCAAAGTGCCAGGGACTGTCCCCTCACCAGACTGGAGGAGCCACCCTTTGAGGTACCAAGCCAGTGAGCATCACCTCCTGCCATATTCCCTGAAACACCTGCTCCTGGTGTTTCAGGGAATTTCCTTCTCCATTTCCACACACACATGATGCCTATTGCAGACTTTCCTGAGAGGCTGCAGACCTTTTGTTTAATGATTATTTTGAATTGAGTCATGGAAGTGCTAATATTTAGGAAGCTGACAGGCAATAATTAGATTAGAGCTGGGAAGCCAACTTGGAAACCTACTCTGTTCCAGTAATCTCAGTATATACAAACTGATCAACGTCTCTGAGAGCTCAGGGGAAGAATTAAGAGACCTGAACAGGAAGCAATACAGGTCCAACAGGTTCCACCCCGTTTTTCCAAACTTCATTATTAAAAATAATATTGCTCAATAATGGAAAGTCAAAAATTAGATAAACCAAAAGAACAAGCCTTAAAACCTGACTTGGGTCTGCGCCTAATGATGAAAAAGTACCACAAATCACAGCCTTGCAAATGGTTTTTCTGACTGGAAAATTGTTTTCAAATAGCCACCACTGATGACCAGACGTAATTTAGCTCCCCCATCCTTCCCAGAACAGGCACCGCCTCCTTCGTCAGCTTTGTGTGGCCACTGGGATTAAACCTTTTTTTTTTTTTTTTTTAGAAGATAGGTGTGTTTGCCTAGGAAATTACACAGGAATAATTAATCTTTTTCATATTCATGCCTTGAATTTCCTCACACAGATTAGCCTGAAGCATATTTGACCCACTCAAGTTAAATATGAAAATTTTTGAGCCTCAGTTTTAGGGAGAGGAAAATAGATTTGGTGTGGGTTTTTTTCTCAGTATTGGAGGATCCATTTCAGTGTTTTGAACAATTAGTTAAATTTATGGTTTATTTTGATTGTCTAAATGCCATCCATCAAAAACTCTGTAACCCAGTGCAAAAACCTTTGGGTTTTTTTCTGAAATTACTCTGATTAAATGGAATTTTTTTTTTACATCTATACCACTGATATTCGTTCTCAATGGTTGCTAGAAGAGCTGTAGAAGAGGAGGTAACTTCTGATTTGCAGCTGTTGAGTCATGCTAGCCACTTCGTTTACTTTTCCAGTAATTTTAAATTTTCCAGATGCAGCTTTGGAATAGCAAGTGGAAAGTACAAAAGAAAGAATATGTAATTTATTCCAGAATTTAATGGTTGTGTTGAGGGCCTTTCAGAAACCTCAGCTGAACTGTGTCAATGGCTGCCTCACTTTGATGTCTGGGCCTTGGAACAGGAGGCAAACAATTTGGTCCAAATCTGGAGCCTGCAAATTGGCAAACTGGGCTGATACAGGTGATGCACTGAAAGTAAACTGGAGCTTTACTGTGAAACAGGTTCATTTGGAGCAATAAAATGGAATTCAGTGATAGGATGCATGAGAATGGTTCAAAGCTATGTCAGGGGAGCTCTGGACTTGACATTATGAAGCATTTCTTTACTTAGAGGGGGGTTCAACAATGGAACAGGCAGGTGTTTGATGTCCCAAGCCTGTCAGTGTTTGAAAGGCATTTGGGCAATGCCCTTAATAGCTTGCATTAACTTTTGGTCAGCCCTGAAGTGGTCAGGCAGTTGGCCTGGATGATCACTGTAGGTCCCTTCTTAACAGACTGAAACATTCTAGTCTAGTCTAGTCTATCCCAGTCCATTTCATTCTAAAATGAAAAGGCTTTGAAGTTAAATTGTGTGCATTATAAGATCCTGAAGATGGGGGGGAAAAGAGAAAGAATACAGTCATAAAGAGAGAAAAGTAAGGTGGGACTCCCACTGTTGCTGGCACCCTGACCTCTAACGTGTGGCTACCAACAAAGAGAAGCTGAGGAGCTTGCCAAGGCACAGGGCAAGCTGGTACTGTTTGGGCTGGAACCCAACAGTTCTGGCATCTGCTGTATCATGTACCTGATATCTGGATAATTCTGACACAGCTTCTTGACATACACCTTGATCTTGTCTTTTTTCTTCTCTCCAATGATCCTAGAGATGTGGCGTACGGCAGGAATGAGCCAGCTGGAGTCAGAGCCCTGTGGATGAAGCGGCGTATGGGGGTATCAGGGAGGAGAGCAACACCTGCTAAATGCCTTCTCACCGCAGCGCAGGTGGGTGTGAGGCAGGACTGCTGCGGGCAGGACAGGCTGCCTCGGGCAGGCAGCAGGGCGGTGACAGAGGCAGCGCTCGGTGACAATGGCAAGACACCCCCAGGAGTTCACCCGGGGGCTGATTCTGCACTTCCCAGTGCTCACAAACACCCCACGGAGTCAGACCCCGAGCAGGGCTTTGTGGCTGCGGTCCAGCACATCAGCAGGTGCCAGACTTCACCTCCCACCGCCTAATAGTTTTGTGTGCCTCATCTCTGAGTGTGGCTTTAGTGCCCTGGATGCCCGACTTTCTGCAAAAGCCAGTGAATTCAACTCTGGATTTCCTAAAAATCCCTGATTGCTGTGAGAGACTGAGATGTTAATGACTCAAACAACTGACCATTTGCAAAAGCAGCAGGGTGGTGCTGCTTTGCTGAGACCATGTTTGCACCCTCAGCTGAAGGAGGAGAATCTTTTCGTGTGTGGTGGCAAAACCTCTGATCTGCATAAGAACAGTCCAGGTGCAGAGGGTGTGAGCACCCACCACTGCTGCATGAGCACAAAAAACTGACATTTGTTTAGCAACAAGCTGTTTTTTCAGCCAGGCAAGTGAAAACCCCAACAAGAAGCATATCCTGCGAGGTGGAATAATTCTTTTTATCATGCCGATATCCTCCTTTACACAAGTGGAGCAGGCATAAAACACTTTCTTGGAGGAGATATTGGGACATTCACATGTATCCCTTCTGATAGGGCATAATTGCCTCAACTACTCTGGCTGAGAAACAGCAGTCATGTCTTAGAAGGGGTCCTAAACCATCAAAGACCCTGAAGGGCCACCTGACTAATTTCTGGGGCCTTCCAACTGAGCATTGCAATAATCCACAGTGTTATATCAGACAGTGTAAAACTCTTCCCCTCACCCTCCCTGCCCCAGGCGCTATCTGGGCATTCTCACCTGAACCCACCAAACCCATTTTAGGCTTCCTCCATTCTGGATGGACCAAGGCTGTGACTATCACTTAATCAAACAGACATCTAAATTGTGGCAATTGAGTCTTGCCTCTGGATCCATGGGTGGTGAGAACTTTCCTCTCCACTGTCTACTCTTATTCTTTCTTTCTCTTTCTTTTCCTTATTTATTTTCTTAAGGGATATTTTTATACCTTTATATTGCTATATTATTATAAACAATAACCAAATGGCTACATCCTTTCTTTTCATTATTGCAACCAAATTGTTCAAAAATAAACCTGCCATATTTATTTATTTTTATTTATATTTATACACATTTATAAACACTGGCCATTCAGTGTTGTTTCATCTAATCCCTCCCATCTATTAACAAGAACCTAAGTTCCCCAGCCCTCAGGGGTGGGTCATAAACACACAAACACCCACCACTTTCTTCCAACACCCTCCTGCACGCAGACTGTGCACCTGGATTGGCATTCTCATTGGACTCATCTCCTTGAGCTGTATCCAGGGCAGAGATCCTTTGGTGAAAAAGTGCATCCCATGGCCCAAGGGAACACGCCCAGGAAGAAGCTGCCACAGGATGAGGGTGATCCCATGTAAAAACACCTGACACTGCCATCAGAGAGCTGCCAGCTGGGCACACACAAGCTGCCACTGCAGAGAGGCTGCCAGGATAGAAGTCCACACCATGAACTGTGGTAACAACCTTGCCTACTCTCTTTTAAGAACTTCTGTGTTTCTTGCAGCTTGGTCTCCTGAAGACCCTGCTGCCTTGGTCTCTGGGAAGTCAAGTGGGAATATTGTACCTCTGGGAATTGGGCAGCCAGGGGATGCTGGCAGAGAGCTCACATACCTGATCAATGAGCATGTTATGTAGGATTGTGGCTTCCAGGTCCATCTTTCTGCTCACTTCTTGCCGTGTCTCCCCATTCATTCTCCATCTGTATTTGATGACCTGTGTGATATATTCCTTCACCGCGTATCTATGAACTTCCCGTAGAAGCTCCTGGATGAAAAAAACCCCAAAGCTCATGGTTTTTATGTCATTTCCATAAAAGGCCAAGGCAGTAAAAGGGCAGGGAAAGCTCTTAGGTCTTTATCAGCACCTGAGGGCATAGAGGAGGTACATGAAATCAGCACACCATCAGCACAGGCTGCCCAGGCCAGCCCTGCTGGCAGCAGTCAGTGGCTCAGAGCCCCTTGCTCTGGCACAGAGTGACAACTGCACCCCAGGGAATGCCATGGAAATACTCCTCACCCCTCACAAAATCCTCATGATTTTGTGTTGGTGGTTTGGCTTCTCAGTAGCAAAAAGGGATATTTGGGATTGTTTTAAAAGTCAGTTTTGATGGTGCTTGCAGATTTTAAATACAGAGCTGTTGTCACCTGTGCGTTTATTTCTCCCCTGCATAGATGTGAAAGGAGCGTATAAGCTGCAGCTCATGGAATTAAAATGTTCAGTGGCAATTGTCACCAAAGATTTTTGTTTCTCTTTAAACAAAATCAGTTCCTGTATTTGAACTACAGGAAGGAAAGTTGTTCTTTATTCACATGTGGAAGTATGGTAATAGCTGAACTTCTTTGCATCTGCAGTCATCACAGTTATAAACAGCAACCACAGCTGGAGGGGACTCTGCAGGTCTGACCACAGCCTGAAAACGGTAGTGTGATTCCCCAGCACCACTGTGCCCTGATGTGGGATTGGCAGCCTACCTGCCCTGTGGGCTTCCTCATGTGCTGCAGGTGCTTGGAGAACTGTGAGACTGCTGACGCCAGCGAGTCCGGCCTTTCCGTGTCCAAAATCCAGTCCTTGGTCAAGATTTTCTTAAAGAGTGGCTGAAAAAAAGACCAACTGACTGATGGCACTGGTAATATTCAGACTAGCTGATGCCCTAGCCAAAGGCACTCAGCTGGACACCTGATGGTTTGACACAAAAATCACAGAGCACTGATGGTGCACTCACTCTGCGTGAAGACACACCCAGAGCACAGACCAGGATGGGTTTCTCTCTCCACCCCAGGGTATTCAGACCCATGTCTCTCCTTCCTGGGTAGACACCCCAGCACAGAGAGGAGAAGCATCCGTCCCCAAGCAGGAGATATTTGGCTTACCAGGGATACCTCATTTCCTTGCTCTGTGCTACCTTCTGATCCATCAGTATGCTGAACAACTATCCTCTGTGGATTATGATCCTTGCTGGGTCCCTAGACCTAATGTGCCTTCACACAGAAACACAGTAATATGTGTTAAAGACTTTTGAAAGAAACTCCCCTAAGGGCCAAATGCAAAATAACCCTTCTCTGGCACATCCCCTTTGTACTTTTCTCCTCTTAGCTCTCAGGATCTCTGGCTTTAGGCTCCTGGCAATTTCCTTCTCAATTATTTCCCTCCTCTGTGCCCTCCTGCTATGCTCCCAGCATGCTGGAGAGCCGTTTCTAAATGCTTTGCCTTGCCTCTTTCAGTTCATACATTTCAGCTCTCTTGCTCATTGCCTTGGCTTGACTCCTTCCCTTGCACGCTGCTTCGGCTCCAGGACAAGATCTATAGTCACTGGAAAGTCCCCTTGGCCAGGCAGGCTTGGCTTAGGTTGAAGCTGTTTCATGACTGCATTGGTTTCTGAAAGTTATGTTTGGGATATTAGAAAGTAAATTAGGATGAGTAAAAAAGAAGGGAATCAAGGGCTTCATTGCCCCCATCTCTTGTATTATACCAACTAGAGCTAGTGGACCCCAGATGGTTGAGACCAAAAGTCCCATCTACAGCACCTGGGAAGCATAAACTTCATTGCAGCACATTGCATTTTATCTGATATCAGAGCTTTATTAGATGATACAAGAGCTTTAACATCCACATGCTGGAAAAATCAGTCTTTCTTCACCATGAGAACAGCATGGAAAAATCACATCTACCAGAATTAATTCTGTCCTGTCTGAAGAGGTTGCTAACAGGCCATGATGGCAGATCTGTGAATCAATAAGAGTAAATCAAAGTCCTGAAAAATCCAAGCATTTTGATAGAAGGAAAAATGTCCCTTTGGTGGTGTTCAGCTGACTTCCCCAGTGCTTCACTGTGGGTAAGGTTTTCCCCCACTGCTTTGCCTGAGACTCTGGAAGCCACTAAAAACCCTTTTCTTTTGACTGTAAACAGCTCGAGAAATGTATCACTGCTAGTAGCAAAAAACTCCCAGGATGCTGGAAGTGTTACTTTGCATTAAGGAGGATTTCTAAGAGTGTTAGGCATGATGCATTTTGGAGGGACCATAATGTAATACGCTGCAAAATGAGGTCTAGGTGAGAAAAGGGAAGGGCAATGGCCCTCAGCTGCTGCAGCGGTCCTGCACGTACCCCTTACATTGAGGAAATAATGTGGCCAAGGTCCTCTTACCTGTGTTTTTGTTCTTAATTTGATTAGAAAAATATTTGTGAAGTTCCTTGTCAGAGCTACCAAAGTCTTCTGCAGTTCCTCAATGTTGACTTTAAACACTGTTTCTAACCGTGACCTAGAGAGAGAGAGAGCACCAGTGAGTTAATGTTAAAATGTAAACTATTACAGTGCTCTAAGCATTTTATCTGGATTGGCATGTTGGATATTACTTTTAAATAAACTCGTGTTTCTAGTACTTCCTCTTGGACACACTTTATGGGTCAAAGTAATGGCTCCTTTTGCACAATCCTGCACACTGAAAATGAGTCAGAGCTGAGTAACTGCTTAAAAACCCCACAAATTTCCTCGTCAGGTGGGATGGTGCAGCCATGCAGAGCAGTTGCGTAGGCTGGTTGCTCTTTCACTTGAGCAACACCTCTGATAAATGCTCTCCAAGTACCTGGGAGAGCACTGGGGGGCTATGGGGAAAAAATAGAAGTAAATAATAAAGCTAGAGAAGGGAAATATGCTGACCCTGTGAGTCACTCCATGCAATGTCTATCAGCAGCGGCTAGGATGATGTCTGTGGGTATGGAAATGTGGAATTTCCTAAAGACAGTGCATACTTCTGCAAGGTTTCACCCTATGAGGAAGAAAATACAACTTTTGAGAGGTTAATGAAAGCCCCAGTGCCTGTGTGGGGGGCATTTTGGGGGCATTGCGAATTCCTGGCTTTCTTCTCTCTTTCCATCCCTGTCCCACTGTAACTCACTCCATGGTGTGGGGGTACAGAGGAAGCAGCACCACAAAGAAAGGGCAGTACCAGTGGTGCCCGGGCTTCCTTGATGTGCTGCATCCACTGCTGTGACCACAGAGAACACCAGGTTCTGGCCACTGCACAGTAGCTAGTTCTTATGTCTGAGGTTGCCCAGGTAGGACTATAAAGGACCCAACAGCATCCCTGTCATGCCAGGCTGGAGCTCAGAGCTGTAACTCCAGCTGAACACCTGAAGTTTGGGTGCAGCATCCAAATAATCATGTTAGATCACCTACTTGTTCCTGGCAACTCATCAGCCCAGGTTGATGAATATTTAGCTTGACTCAGGAATAAACCCAGCAGAGCCGATCCACCACCCAAACACTGCCAGCTCCCTCATTGGGACTGGCGTCTCCCTTCACCCCGTCTCCAGTCTCCAGGAGGGCAGGGGAGAGCAATTCTCCGCAGGGTCAAGAGGAGGCAGGGAAAGCCAGCTCCTCGGCGAGGTTAGCATTGCTGGAGAGACCGTGCCACCTAGAGACTGCCCGGCGGTAGTGCTCGCTGCGGCTGGAGCCGTCGGCTGCTGTGAGACACCGAACACGAAATACTCTGCATCCCCCGGTAATGTTCGGCATACAGCATCCCTGCTGGGGGCAGCGCCAGGCAGCAATGCAGCAACATGGCCTGGAGATCACAACCCAAGCTTTCTGGTGGTCATAGCCCACGCGTTATTCCTGTGTTGTTTTGCTGGGTTGGCCCCTGCAGCACCACATCTGCATGGCAAAGATGACCCCAGATGCTGAAGACACCCCGGGCCTCAGTGGGCCATGTCCCTGTGTGGCTGCAGACTGTCCCCCGTGGCACTGGGGGGGCTGCAGCACCTGTGTGGGTGGCTACAGGGTGGGATGTGCAAGGTCATCACGTGCCACAGCATGGGGCTGATGGACCAGACCCTGGGACATGCAGTCCCTGGCACCATCCTACTTATGGGGAGAGTGATAGTCAGATCTCTGATAGTCAGCACTGATGATACCTGTTCCTCAGAGGCACTTTTCAACACATGGCTTGAAATAACTAATTCCTGCAAAGCCCTGGAAGTTCCAGCTGCCAGCAGCAATGGCAGGGGCTTATTTTCAGGTTGAGTGCTTTCATAGAGTTTCCTCCCGCCCAGTGCCAAAGGCAGCCTTGAGACCGTGTTTCTGGGTTTATACTACTAATCTCCAGAACAAAACATGAAAAAAACCCTCCTCTGAGGTTGAAAATGAGTTTAAAACTTTCATGCAAGCACTGCATCTATTCATGTTTCAGTCTCTTCACGCTTGTGACTTTTAACTGCATCTCTTGGGGAAAACCCTCCTGTGACATTAAAAGGGCTTGAGGTTGAGCACCCAGCAGGGTACCTTGGTCCTTCCTTTCCAGGCACTGCTACTCTTCTGGACCCCAGAAACATGGCAGCTCAAGTCGGGGGGAGTGTACTTACATCAGGTCATGGAAGCTGTTGATGTAGGCAACAAAATAAGGCACAAAGATGGGGCTGTCCTGGGCAGTGCTCCATGCCATGAACTCCTTCTCGAACCTGGAGGAAAAGACTCTCATGTAACACTAATGGTGGGGGGACTGAGGATGGCTCATCTTCTGTGTACATGGTGCTGTCAGGAGACACCCATGGCTGGCCCAACCTGTCCCCTCTGTATGCAGACGTGTTTTTTTCCATCTGTCATAACATGTGTGTGCACTGGAGGGGAACAGATGGCAGGTAATTATGGGTTTAGGATGCTTGCCTGAGCAGGTACGAAGCACTTTTGGGGAGATGCCAGGGATGTTGGCAGGCCAAATCTGACTTTTCCTCGCACTGAGGGTTTAATTACAACTGTGGTACTTAGGCTTCTAAGTCTGGGCCTTCATTTCTCTGGCTTTTGGGGCAATATACTATGGGCCCTCTTAAGCACACAGGCAAAGGATTTACCCAAGGGCTGATTTTACAACAGAAGGTGAATAGGAACAGTGCAGTACATCTACATTTCCCCCCTGATAACCTCAATAAGGTGTTTTAGGTGCTGGGTTTTGTATAGCGCAGGTTCTATGGGGTTTACAGTCAGGTCCCTGCTGATGGCAGGAGGTCGTATGCGCAGGAAGGCTTTGTCTGATGGTCCCATTCTTTGTTAGGGTAAAGGAACCTGTTCAGGATGGCCTCAGCCACTTGCATCTCAGATTTGTTTCAGTAAAAGCTTAAGTTTCAGTGGTCCTTTCATCTGAGAGCCCTTGCTTCCCCAGTTTGCATTGTATACCAATTTAAAAAAAAATACAAAAATTTAAAAAAAGTAAAAAGAAAATAAAATATAATTTTAAAAGAGAATAAAGAAAAGGGAAAAGAAGAAAAAAGGGGAAAAAAAGGAATAAAGGAAAGAAAATGATGGATCATCACTGTTGTGTTCCTCCTCAAAAACCCAGGCAGACTTCAAAAGCCAAATAGCTGTTTTGAAATACCCTGTTTGCTCAGGATATGGGAGACAAGTGTAGATCACTGGGATACTAGAGATGAGGGTTTAGAAGGGAAAGCGTTGCCTTTAGCACAATTTGGACACCTGCCATGACCCAGGTTCATGATGTGCAAAAGCAGCACTCAGGTTCCCCACCCATGCTCCTGCAAAACCTCTATTTGCAAACTCTCTGCTCAGTGCCTGACGGAGGTGAGAAACTTCAAAGGTTAATGCAAAATTATTTTTAGTCTTGCTCACAGTTGATTCATGCCAAACAGGCTTTCTCCTCTGCAGGTCACAGTTCTGGCAAACATCCATGAATGCCCCAAACACAGCCCTAACAGAAGGGTCAGACAATGCGTTGCTGTACTGGGACCCTCTGTGAGAGCCTAAAGCCTTCCCTGGAGCATTCCCAAAGCATGATGCAGGGGGTAAGGTCTGAGGCCATAACTTGGAGACTACCAAGCAAAAAAACAGCTTCTCCTCAGCAATCTCCTGTGGACACCGGGTAAACTTTGAAGAGACCCAGAAGGCAGCCCAGCTGTATGTTTTGCCCAGGTGTAGCAGAGAGGGTCTCATCAGCCATTTTTATGCTCAAAGACATGGGAGCTCAGAGAAAACCCTCTCAGCAGGACTCACCCCAGGACACCTAGATAATGTTTTAGGCAAGCAGGCTTTGAGTCTGAGGGGTCCATAACCACTGCCTGCTCATGGCTGAAGCTGCAAGTGACCAGCATCCAATGCACAAAGGTCCTGGATGGATGTGGTCACAGTGGTACCATCCCTTTCCAGACAGCAACTCCTTCATGGAGCTCTGGCATTAGATTTTGGGACTTAGAAGAGTCCCATCTGGGTCAGTTTATGACTCCCTCCAAGTTGTTTTGTGGCTTGCTCATTACCAGGTTCATTGCGATCCCTAATTCTCCAAGGAGCAGGCCTGTACCTGCTCAGTGCCAGCACCTGGTGTGGTGCACAGACCTTTTCCCTGTTTGTTTGGGTTTTTGTTCGTTTGTTTTGTTTTGTTTGTTTGATTGTTTTTGTTTTGTTTTGTGTCGTGGGTTTTGTTTGTTTTTTTGTTTGTTTTTTTACCAGTGTGGGAATCATTTGGAGAGAAAGTACTGCCTGGAGTGGTGATTACCTTGGTATGAATTCAAGCAGCTCAGTCATACACAGCTCAAGCATTTTTGTTTCCAGGCTTCTGCTGATAGTTCCAGATAACTTCATGTGCTCTCCAATGATCTAGAAAAGGGCATAAAGAACCTCCAGTGAATGAGACAAGCACAGATGAAACATCCTTCTCATGGATTTCATGCAGCTTTAGTTAGTAAGGATGGCTTACCTAGCAAAGGGGCAAACAGCCAACTTGTTGCCAGGAGATTTTCATTATTCTCTGGCAGTTTTAAAAATGATAATGCAGAATGGGCCAAGAAGCACCAACAGATGTGTGATATAACCATTCATCCCTAAAGGCCTCACTGTCTGAGTGTGAGTTACAGGAAGTGTTGGCTGGAGGTCCAATCTGCCCCAACATCATCCTCCTCTCTTGGGGGGATTTGTAGGAGAGATCAATCTGCAACCCAAAGCCCAGGGGAAGCTGAGCTGTTCCCATGCATGACCCCATGATGAGGGTGACTGTAAGCCCCATCCCTAGGGGCCCACACAAGCCCCCTTCTCAAGAGTGATACCAGGGCAGCACAGAGGGTCAGGCATCACCCTGAAACCTTGTTTGCACTGCAACTCCTCTCAGATTCACATTCCCATTACTCTGGCTGCACCTCCAGAGTGAAGCATGTTGCAATCCCCTTCTGGCACTTTCCAAGGCCTCCTATCCATCTGCTAATCCAACTCAGATCTGCCTTCACCATGATCACATAATGTGTAATATTCCTCTATGGAAAAAGAGTCACGACAGCAGGCAAAACTCTTTGATTTTCTTTCTCTCTCCCTCTCTTTTCTGTTAGCATTATTTAGTTGAAGTGAGTCAACCAAGGGACTGAGAAGAATGAATCCAAACCCCTCCTGGATTTATTACCCTGTAGTCCCTAAAACTAGTATGAGCTTTTGTTTTTTATACCATTTAAATTGGAGTGGCTGTTACTGCCTGTGGCCTTTCCACAGCATCCACAGCCCCGGGAAAAGATTGCTCTTTAAGCCAAGGGGTTTTTTCTAACAAACCTTTTATTTCCACCTTTTTTTCCCTTTCTCTTTCTTCTTCTAATCAAAGACGTTTAAGGACTTTCAAATCAGTTGCCTATTATGTTGCTGACACAATTGACAGCAGGTTTAATTTGCAGCTAGAAGGCAAGCGGGAGAGCCAGAAGTTGTAATAAATGGCATTTTCTGCTCTAATGTGTTCTGCCAGTGCGTGACTTACATAAATTATCTCAGGAGGCGGTACCTCCACCATCCAGTTTCTCTGGAGCCACAGGGCACCCCCTCATTACCCCAGATAATTAAATACCGTTTGGATATCAAAGGAGAGCAAGGCGTGGTAGAGGTTTTCCTTCACTTCTGGATGAACTTCCTTCTCCCACTTCTCCGTGACCTCTAGTCTCAGGATGTTTCCAAAATAACTTTTGATTTTCTCCTAAATGTTAAATGTAGGAAGGAAACATGCAGCTCAGGATAAGGAAGCAAACATGAATACAGAGGCTCACTGCATTTTGCTCCATCGTCACATGTGTAAGGCTCATGTGTGCAGCATGGAAGGGTAAGCAGAGTCACAGGTGTTGCTCCAGACCTGTCAGTCTAAACAGGATCTCAGGAGAAATCAGGAGCTGTGCTGTGTGGACGAAGTGGTCCCATATCAAAAGAGAGTCATTCTCCTGGCAGGGAATAGCGTGTCAGCTGTTTGCTTGATTACAAAGTCCTCCAGCACATGGAACGCACCAAGTCAGGATTAAAGATCAAACTGGCCCTTTCTGGCAGTACAGCCACTCAAGTAAGCAGTAGCATTGCTCAGTCCTGACTGATAAATCAATCTTGTTGCCGGTAAAACAGTGATCTTTTGCCAGCATGGTGGAGAAATACTGATTTTATTCAGCCGGCACCTTGAGCTCACCTTGATCAGCGTCCTGTTTCAGAAGTGGTTTGCAAGAAAATGTCTGAGCCCAGTGAAGAGACAGGAAAGTCTGTGGTCTTATACAAGGGGTACTGCAGTCAGGATACTGCAGTCAAGGACTGCAGAAAACCAGCTGCAGAAGGGGCTTCCTCAGAGTGCATGAACCACAAGGGTGTCTTCTGGCGGGGATGCCAAAGGTTGTCTGCCTATAGCAAGCCTCAGATGTGCTGGAGGAGACCCCATACAGCAACAGTAGCGTCTAAAATGCCCTTACACCTGCCTTTGCAATGTGTTCAGTCTGATGAAGCCCAGCTGTGACCTTTCATTAAGCCTCTGCCACGCTGTGTGGGTCTGGTACAGTCCCTTTGACTCTGCTTAGGTCCTTGAGTTAGTGTTCAGGACCTTTTCGCTCTTGGTTACAGGCCATTCTGTGTGGTGCTGGCAGGACTCAGCACCTGGTCGGGGCTGGAACCACAATGCAGTCGTTCAAGGCGCCTGCCTGCAAGGCTGGGGCTCCAATGCCTTCCCTGGGGGGCACATGGGGACTAGGTCAAAACTCTCACCTTAGCAGAAGCAATGTAGTCGTTTTTCAGTTTATCCCAATCAGCTGGTGTTAACAGCAGGGACAGGTTTTCTGTCTTAACCTCTGGTTTGAGATCGGGGTGACCCAGAAAGAGTTCACTGGAAAGATTCAAATGAACAAATTATATTGCCTCAGAGTGTGAATAAACTGATAGAATATTCATGCAGCATGAGCTGCGTAATTATTAAGCCATGAGAAATATACTTAAAGCTGAAATTGTGATGCCTGTTTTCAAGATTTAACAAGAAAATCTTTCCTTGCTATTCAAAATCCTAATTATTCAAACCAAAATGATCTAAGGTTCCAGCCCACACCTCAGAAATCATGAGGCTTCTGAGTTGTTTGGACATGAAAAGTGCTATGAGAATTTACTTTTTTAAAATAAACAACACGAAGCTGATTCATTCCACTACAAGCTTGCAAAATGCCTTTCAGGGTAATTCCTGTAGTAGCGCGTTTCTTTGGAGCTAGCTGATCTCCCTGGCTCCTCTCTGGTGTCACATCACGGTTCATTATCAGCCTGTTATTCTTCTCCGCGCATTATCCCGAGCAAGGGAAGGTGGCAGAGCAGGACCTGGGATACTGGCCAGGTTCCCCCGCAGATGGAAGTGGTGGGTGGATGTGCAGCTACTGAGTCTGACTCCAAAGTGTGCTCAGCTGACACACGACTTTACCACTCGCTTTCCTCTGGACTGACATGCGATCAGAGCAGCTGATTAGCCCAGAAGCAGGGAGAGGGTGGGAGTGCCTGTGTTTCTCTCTCCAGAGCAAGAAGCTTGTCGTCAGCCTGTACAACTGAATCTGCTGCTCTTGCAATCTGCCACAGACCATGGAGGCATTGCAGCTTGCAGAGTGATGAAGGTGGAAAAGAGAAAGAAGAAAACGTTTATATGCTTGATGAAGGTAGGCTGTAAGTTTCAAGCAGTCACCTGTTTATCAGGGAACACAGCTGCAATGTCATACACACAGCCTGCTCATTTGCTCAGGCGAAAAAGGGTTCCCATTGCCAAACCAGCTCTGCACCCCCAGTTAGGTTCAGATCCAAGTGAGGATTGTACTGTACAAGGTCAGGCTGGTGCAGAGTGACTGCTCAGCAGAAAATAAGCTCAGCCTACTGATAGTATCATGGAATCAGTGGTTCCACGGTCATGGTTCAAATTTCCCAGACAGCTTCATCTGCCCGTGTGGAGCATTGCACAGCTCACTGCTGCCAAAGTCTGCTCCTCATTCAGAAGGGCATCATGGGTTTACAGACCCTCCACCATGACTGAAAGGACTGTCTTAAATGCGTGCTTGAGGAACTCATTCCGCTCACTCTCTCTTTTTTTTTTTCATTTATTTGAATTGTGACATCAATAACAATTTTCACTTAGAAAATTTCTTTCTTCCAAAAGGCAATGAAATTAAATGGAGTAAAAACAGCCCAAACCAGCAAGGTGATTGCAAGCAGTGCCCCAAATAGCTACAAACTCTCAATAAGCTTTTTCACAATAAGTTAGAGAAATATGGTGGGGACGCTTTTCTTTTATGCAGAACCTGACTGCTGAAATCTGTTTCTTTCCCCCTCTCCTGCAGTGCTAGGGTGCAGTACAGCTCCCACGGGCTGGGGACATGCAGCAATTTCCCTCCAGATGAGTTCAGCAGGGCCTGATGATGCCGAAAGGGTTACGCACATCATCATTTACCACCCTGTAAATGGGGGTTTAGGAGTAACTGGACAAGTTCAGAGAAGAAATCTGTTGAGGGCTGTTAAAAAAAAAAGACTACCTGTAGTGAAAATGTTTCTTATTACTGCAGGCTAGGGTTGCTCTGGGAAACCATGTGTTGCTGCTTGCCCTGCTCCACCACTTCCCCCTCCCTGATCATTTTTTCCCACTGTTTGACTTAGTGCTGACACTCCTGCCTTCACTCCTGCTTTCTTGGTTTTGTGGGTTTTATTTGAGGGCCACCAGTTGATTTGCATCTGTCCCTTCCTTAGGAATCAGGTTCAGCCCATTCCTGGAGACCAGTTACCAGGACAGACACAGTTTTGCTTGGACATGACTGTTTTCACATGCTTATTTCCAGACCCGTCTCCTGTGAGTGTTGCCTGTCATGTCCTTCCCACCCCACCATGTATCTCTGTTGGATTTTAGTCTGGGAGCTATTTGGCACTGGGGTGATGGGCTGTGGTCTAAGCAGGGAACAACTGAGGACACTGACACACAATGCATGGACCTTCTGTGAGTGCCGGTCTAAGATGTCTCCTTTGGTTGTACAAGCAACACAGTTTTTACTGCTGTTATAAAAAAATCGTGCCTTTACCCCCATATACCCAGGGTACCCTGAGGATGGTGTTTGCTATGTCCCTGCAGGTCCTAGACTGTTTTAGTAACCCCTGAATTTCAAGGAGCTTTAAGAGGTTCTAAAAGCCTCTCATTCAACTCGTAGACAGGTCTGAGGCAGAGCTTTGTTTTCATGTGGCTGATTCCACTGGATGTCTTGGCGCCTCCTCAAGAGGACTCTGACCCCATGCATGGGGGTTAACATGGCCCATTGCCAAATGCATCACAGTTTTTAATTAAACAGGAAATAGACCTCCCCCACAGGTCCCTCCCTGTGCCTGGAAAAGTCACTGAGCAGCTGTTGGATCTTGCAAAATATCTGCAGAAAGGAGCAGGTTCCTGCCGTGTGGGAACAGCAAGTGGGAGAGGGAGGGGAAAAAGGGGGTGAGGTAGATCTCTAAAAACCAGCAAGTGCTTTATCCACAAACCTTTGTCCCCACCTATTAACTAACAGATTTGCTATCTGGCTCCGCTGGGGAAGTCACTGTGTCTTTCGTGCTGTCTTGGAAAACTGAGAACAGCTTGGTGCTTTTCAGGTATCCCACATCCCGGCACAGCAGCTTACCTGTGGTACATGTTGGCCACCCAGCTGAGCAAGGTGTAGAGCTCTTTGAAATCCAGCGGTTTCTGGCAGAGGTGTTGCAAATGTGAGGCAATGGCTTTATGGAAAGCCTCCACATATGTGCCACACACCTGGTACTCCTCGGGGTAGCACTTTTTTACTGATAACTTGATTTTCAGTATATCTTCCCTCAGGTTTTTCTGGAGGAAACTTAAGTGGAGATCAAGCCCAGAATTTTCTTCTTCCTTTGATGCCATGGTTGCCTTCAAGACTCTCTTTTTAGCACTCTCATTGACAGCTTCCCTCCACTTCTCCCTCCACTTTCTGGGCCTGCCAAGCAAGTCTGACCCAGAATGAGCAGCACTGTCTGTGTCAGGATGAGCTGCTTCTTCCTGGGCTATTAAAGTCACGATGGAGGTCAGCATGGTCTCCTCTACAGCAAGATCCTCCAGTGTTCCCTCCACTATGCACTTCATAGTGTTTGCAATGGAGTTATAAAGCAAGTCCACATCCTTGGATTTCCGTACAAACTCCTGGGGGTTATCTTTGTATTTCTCAGCATCCCGTTCAGAGATAATCTCATCTTCCAATAACTTGGTACTTGCAAATGCTTCCAAAAGTTGTCTTTTCTGAATAAGTTCATTGATTTCCATTACTGTAGAAAGAGAGGGGAAGGAGATGGGACAAAACAGGCATTAGCCTATTGACAGGATGGTAGAGGCCAAAAAGCCCTATAGGGAGGCTTGTAGGAGGCTGCTCTCTGAGGAGTCAGGTCCCAGCAATGCCCCTGAGACTGAACCCCTCAGTGTCTCCAGCTCCTCTTTGAGATAGGAGAGGAAAATAGTGGGAATACAATCATTGCAAATTGAGCCACATCTATAAACTGCTGGTTATAGAGGTAGGAAATATACAAAAAACTGATGATAGCCCTGCAGGAAAACCTCAAGCAATGGCCAATGAGTCTGCACAGAGGGACACAGGGGGCTCAGGCTGCATAAAACCACCTCTGGCTCTGCCCCTCTGCTTGTGTGGAGATGAAGTGGAACTGGCAGCTGAAACAGTTCAGAATATACCCTACCAGCAGGATTTCCTTTAGCATGGATATCCTTGTTTCCTGCATACCAGTGTGCCCAGCACTGCTGCTGGTACATTTTTTTAACGTTCCTTGTTTAGATGTAACCTTGGGCGAACCGCAGACTCCTGTTTTGATTTTGTGCAGTCAAGACTTCCTAAGATACATCCTCAACTAATGTCACAGCTAAACTAGCTTCTGCATTTTTGGGGGCTAAACTGGTGCAAACTGTTCATGGTGATTCCCATAGTGAGATCTCTCTCCTTGAGATGTGGGGACCAAGACAGAAAGTCAGAGACTGGCCCATCTGGGACTGGCCACCCTTTGCAGCCTGTGCCTGTCACAGCAACTGGCTTCCTGACATGGGTAAGATGCCTCTTTCTTGTTCCAGACATTTAGATTTTCCATGAATGCACGTGGTCCTCAACCTCCTCTCAGTCAAAACAGGGGACTTCTGGAGGACCAGGAGATACTGCTTCTCAACTCTGCTGTTATTGCAACCTGCAATAACCTTTGGCCTTGGTAGTGGAGGAGATTCTCTGGGATGGTGGTCCTGGGGTCCCAGAAGAAAGACCCAAACACCCAAGTATGCCAAGTATGTGAAATTCACCCTCCTGGGGTGGTTCAGGGTTGAGTGACCTGGCTGTTCTCCCCCAAGAGAAGTTTCCAAGAAGTGCCTTGCACCAGTGACATTTGTTTCCCAAGAAGTGAACACTGCTGTCCCTGAGTGGTTTGGGGAGATGTGTGCATTGGAGGAGCATCATAACCTGTGGGTTTGTGGTGTTCCTGGTGCTCAAGTCTCATGTGGGTTTTCCTCACCTCCTTTGCTTTTGGCACCCACTACCAGCACTGGCTGGTGCTGACTGAGGCTGGGGGAAAGTCACCAAATACTGCTACCCCCAAAGTGGATGAGGTCTAGTGAGTTTCCCATTTATTTTTCAAAGCCTCTCTTGTGCGAGAACCACTCTCTAGTCGCCAGGAAGACAAAAAGTATTTGCCATGTGTTGAGGGGATCCAGCAGCTCTGTTAGCTTGTGAGAGGCCTTGAGAAGCTCTCACCATCTCCAGCATCATAACAGATGCTCTGAACAGGAGGTCTCACTGTGATGCTGGGCAAATATTAAAGAGAAGAGAAAGGGTATTATTTAGGCATGTGTGGCCACTACTTCTGGGACATATACATATAAACTGATATGAAAAAATCAGATAGCACTCAAAGAAGATATGAAGGACTAGTTCATGGCCCATAATTTATGCTTTTGGGCTTGTTTGCACAACCATATACCATATGTATCAAATTATCTGTGTAGCATAAGAGTATCTGTATGAATACAGAAATATGCCAAACACTACTATTGATACATCATAGAACACATAGTGCCTATGTGGTGCTACAGTTGCTTCTGCACTCAGAAGGGAGGGAGATTGTACCAACTAACTCTCTTCTAGATAAATTAATATAAAACCTGTGTTTACATAAATTCTTGCAGTGAGAGACTAGATGAATACATTCTGTTCTGTTTATCAAAGTGAGAAAACACTATTTAATCACCATCTAGCATAATTATTCATGGAGGTGATGTTGGGTGCTAAATGGATCTTTAATTTAGCAATACAAGATCAGCCAGCTGGTGGTTGAAGGAAGACAATTGAATGGCAATTAACTATTGTGCAGCTTAATGGTGCATATGGTGGAGTCTCCATCACTTGCCATACTTATCTCAGGATGGGATGTGTTTCTGACGGAGCTGCTCTAGTCCAGGCCAAACAGGAGTTATCATGCACAGAATAGAAATTATTCATGCAATTCCTTCAGCTTCCTTATTGCAGAAGATAAAAAAGCCTATGATAACATTTCCTGCTGTTCCTCATCTATGACCCTTTGAGATCAGATTAGCAAAATCTATGAGTTGGGCTCATATAGAATTTACCAACCTCACAATGTATCAGTGCAAAGCAGTAAATAACTTCATGGCAAGGTGGAGCACATTACGGCAGTGAGACAGTGTCAGCCCACCTATCTGATCCCTGTAGCACCCTATGCAGTAGAACAAGAATTTCTTTCTAGCAATTTAGGCAGGGGAAAGGTCAAGCCATATTGACCTGCCTCAGTCCCCAGGTGGATGTGTTGCAGTACCTTGCAGTACCAAGGATGTGTTGCGCCTTGAGAAGGTGGAGGAGAGTGGTGCTCAGACCATGATCAAAGTCATTGCAGTCCGCCCACAGTTGGGGAAAGGTGAGAGCTATGCTAAAGGTAGTTATTCTAATTATAATTAGACTAAGACATGCTGACAAAACACATGAGAGTAACCAACCAGAGGACAACAAATACTTGCAGCACTGCTGTTGTGAGAGAAGGACAAGTGGAAAGTCAGTGTAAGAGAGCAAAGTATCTGTGAAACTCTCTTTGTAAGGCAGTGTCTAAGATTAGGAACCAAAGCGGAGGTGCCAAACCTGATCACAGCCAAACCATCCTTCATCTCCATCAACCTACAGAGCAGAGTCAGGGGACCATCAGTCCAGCTGAAGAACAGAAATTGTCTAGAAGGGCAATGAAGGCAATAATATGGGAATAGTCCACTCTGCACTTTTAGGTATTGTCAGACCAGCAGTTCCCAAACTGTGCTCAGCAGATTGGTGACTGATATGTATGATGAGTGATATGCCCACTGGCAGATTGATAGGTAGGCTGCTGATATGGTTAAACTAATGTAGTAGAGGCTGCAGAGCAGCACGTTCAGTGACAGTGAGCATCCTGCCCAGGCTGGGGCAGTTAACATCCAAGAGTCCATGCAAGGGGTGCAGTTGTCTCTCCTTTGTGATGTGATACCTTATTCTTTAGCACTTCGAAGGTTACATTTAACCTGCCAAGCAAATGACACCATTGATTTTGCCTCTTACCTGAAAGAGGTTTTCCTTGAATAGTTTCTGCTTCTTTCTTTTCACCAGTCTTCTCCACACCATTACAGATCGTGGTTTTGTTTTCCTCATAGCTCTTGAATGATCGCAGAAGTCTTTTTCTTTTCCAAGTGCCAGTGTGTTCCTTTCCACTCTCTTTGTTCAGACTTTGTTTTGATATCCGGATGCTTAACATTCTAATACTTCTTTCAAAGAACCCACTGTCCCTGCTGTGTGAAGTCGGGCTGGTCAGTTCAGAAGTAACGTCAATCTTTTCCTCCCCAGCACTGCTTGTTGGAGAGGCTGGGTCTGAAGTCACACTCCTTGGATCTAACTCCATTTTTCTATTTACCTTGTCTTTCAACAAGAGGTTTACCAAATACGTTGATGGTAATCACTGAAATGCATAAAACAGCAGAATTAGAGATGTTCTTAAAGGATATTACTGAGTCTCCAAAGTCAGTTCTGGACTGAAAATCTGGCCCATTCCTTTCCTCTGCCTAATACAAGGACAGGGCAAGTTGTTGTTGCCTGCATCTGCTGAAACAATCTTTATCCACGGACACCAGGTGCTGGCCTACATTTGGTGCTCTGGAAAGCTCCAATTAACTCCATAAATCAGGTAAAGGGCAGTTATTTCTCCAGCACCAAGGAATCATTAACCATCAGAAAAGCTGAAACCTGTACAAAAGTACCATGTCAATTGATAACAAGGTATGGTTTTACTTTCCATTCTTCTAGGTGGATTTCCAGCCATGCAGGAATGATGATTGTTCCTGAATCTCTCTGGGATGTTGCTACTTTCTGATGTGAATATGGCAACTTTGGGTTATGTTGCTACTTCTGCTCTGCTACTGCTGGAGGTGCCCCAGAGTTAAGTGGTCACCAGTGGGTGTCCGAGCTCTGCTCTGGTCCCTTACATTAAACCCACATCTACCTCTGCACTCTGAATCATCATGCTTACAGTGCAGGAGGCTGCACAATGCAGAAGGGGTTCAGGGCACTCATCCTGCCTCAGAGCACTGCATCCTGTCTTGCCAAGATTGGGCATCTCCAAGGTCGAACAAACCTCTGCCTGAGCTGCAGGGGATGCTGAAGGAGATTTCAGATTTCAGCAGAAGTGCTCCAGTCAGTGCTACTGAGCTGCAATCACATCCTATGCACTTGCTCAGCTTGTGCTCTTCTGCAAACAGACTAGCTTCTCTTTGACCTCCCTGAGGGCTGGCCCAGATGCTTAGGAAGGGGAAAGAGAGAGAGGTTTTGCTTTCCTCCCCTTGAAAATGGCTCTCATTTGGTCACCAGCTCATGGCCCACTCATGGAGGAGGTGTACATTGGAAAATACCATGTTTCCCCAGTGCAGGCTCAAGGCAGCTCAGTAAACTGTTCAAATCATCAGAAACAGCTATTGCTTGAGGTGACCCAGGAACTGCCTGTCTCAGGTCTATCCAGATCTCAGAAGCCAGAGATTAAATTATGACTGCAGTGAATGGACATGTTGGGACTCTGGAAATAGATCTCACCCTTCCTTGATCAGAGTTTCACTCCCTTGTGCACAATTATTTCACAAGCTACGAACTGCAGGGACAGCTTCTTCCCTTGGGTTTGCTGACCTGCTCTCACAGCCAGATCCTGTGTCACACACTCTCGCAGGAATATCAGACCATTCACTGCCCTGCTCAGGATCTCACGCCATCACATCCCATTCAGAGGGTGGAAGGGAGAGGAGGGCAACCCATTCTCCATGGATTTCAGTAGGAAGGAGGCTGAGACACGAGCTCAAACTCTGTATGGGAGCTCTGTGGACAGGGTAGAGCAGGAGCAATGATCAGAGGGATGAGCTGCGCAGCGAAAGCAGCCAGGGAAGAAGGAGCATAAGATGTGAGCCCATAAGCAAAGAAAGGAATGGAATACATACCCCAGTACTGACCAGTCTGTCCCTCCACAGTAAGCTGGGATGGGACAGGTGTGATCCACAGAAACTGAGAGGAGCTCTGTGCCGCAGGAAATCCAGAGGAGATGCAGTTGCAGATGGGCAGCTCTGCAGGGCAGATGTCTAGGTCAGCTCACCCACCTCAGCTGACTGGGGCACCATCCCTCATGCATGTGCTAGCTGAGGGGCTCCCTCTGGGAATGGCACCACTCTCCATCCTCTTTTTCCCTCTGAAAAGGGCTGTTAAAAGTGGACAGAAAGACCTGTCCGCACCTGCCCAAGACCTTCAGCACCTTCACCTGTTTGTTCGCTGGGAGACACTCTGGTGCTGTTTCACTTTCACTGTGTCTGAGCATTTAAAAGAAGGAAAGAGGTGGGGGAAAATGTGAAACAAGATCCATTAAAGGTTAATAATTACCCTACAGAGAGAGATGAAAGTTTGAAGCAGAGGTTCAACAATGAGGTGAGCTGCTGCACTGAGATGTCCTGGGTCAATGGTGGACAGAAGGATTTTGGCGAGTCCTGCCATGGTGGGGTGAAATCCCACAGTGTTGGAGTGTGGTGTTCAAAAGCAGCCCCAGAGCTGCTGTGTGGGAATGGCTGCATGTCAACCATTCTGCCCTGTTTCTGCAGGTCATAAGTGGATTGGTCCCAGTAATGATTGCCAGGCATGGGTGAGGGACAGAGAGCACTGTGCTCGCTGGTTAAATATTTATATATTCACATCTATACTCACTTTGACCAGGGAGGTACTTACTTCCATGGCACTGCTGACCCTGGATCCCTCCATTCTCAGAGCATCTGGAAACCCTGAAGGGAACTCAAAGCAAAAGAGCACAAAAAAGGGGGCCTTGAAGGTTTAAACAACATTCAACAGTGTCACTTGGTTCGTCACTGAGCGGTGTAAAGTGATTTAACCCTGGGCAGCCTGCAGTGCCCAGTCAGAATCGAGTCAGGCTAGCAAGCTGGACACACCAGGCAGTTTCAGGTGGGCATGGTCCTGGTGTAAAGCAAGAGGGTACATCAGGAGTTATCACCATGCCTTGGGCACTGTGCACTTCTTTGCTTTAGAAGCTTGTTGGCATGTCACCTGTCAGTGCTATAGGGGAGATCAAAGGGATTAGTGAGGGATCAATGCAATAAAGTGCAGTGGCATTTGGGTTTTGTGCTGTGCAGGGAAAGAATAAAGGGGAACAGAGTCTCCACTGGCTCTGTGAGAGACTGTGTCCAGAAGATGGAAATTGTGTGGGATGGGAATAATTATGATCAACTAAACAGGGAAGAGTGGCCGCACAGACTGCTGTGAAATTGCCCTGATGGCAAGATGAGACTGTGCAGCGCATTGCTTGTGGCTGCCTCCTGGTGCAGGGGGAGTCCTGCCTGAAGCTTCCACCAGCTTGGCAGCTCAGCTCTGAGCTTTCTGTCCTTGGGCTCTTCAAAGTCATGTTTAAGCCAGAGACTGCCCTGTTGTACTGGGGAGAACTGTAATCAATTGATCACCCTTCTGTCATCTGACAGGTTTACAAAATGAACAAAGGCGGGACCTATTTACTCAGGCACACACTGAGGTTTGGAAAGCCCCTTTGGACACAAAGTCCAACTAAATATCTTTCCATCTCGATTGGTACTTCCTTCTCCACCACACATTTACAGAGTGTTGGTTTGTATAGACAAGTTCGCAGTGACAGGGGTGCAGACAGAGCAGATACCAGGTCCAGCATGGCTGGAGTCTGATCTGGACCTCCCTGTGAGTCCTCAACTACCCCAAAACACAGCTAGCACCAGGGCCTGCTGGGATGGTGCACACAGCCCCTGGGGAGCTCTTAATCCCAAAGTTTAGGACACCTCTCTCCTTAGAAACCTTTTTGGTGCTCTCTCTCCCAGAATCAGCTCTCAAGGAGCACTCCTGCTCCTGGTAATGCCATCAGGGCAATGCTGTTTCCAGGTGTCTGTCCCCAGAAGGTCATGGGAATTTAAAAATGTATTAAATTGTGCTGTTGTTTACCACTTTTCTTCAGTTCTTCTAGAAGGTCATAACCCTGAAACCAGCTCTGAGGTTTAATTTTCTTTAAAAAAGGTCTCCTTACTCCAGGAGGATGTTTCAATGAGAAAAAACCCCAGTGACTGAAGTTCAATAAAATGGTGAAGTTGAGGGGATGATGTAACATATCTCTCTTTTCCTACTCTCTCTATAGCCTCTGGATTAAAAAGTCTTCAAGAAGTCCTGATGCTTCATCATTATTAGCAGCCTCACAGCATCAGATGTGTGTTTTCTCACCAGTGGAGCTAGTGAGGATTCAGTGAATGTTGCACTAAAGACCACATGGTGTTTGGTGCCATGGGCACCACATGGATACCACCCTGTCCCCATCAAGCCATGGGGCATCCAAACCAGCCCCACTGAGTGTCACAGGCCCACAATGCTCCTCCACACCTGCCAGCCGCCAGGAAAGTGCATGCCTCTGGTGCTAAACTCACACCCATGCTCTTAATTGGAAGTAAATGAGTGATCTGGAGAGAAAAGTCAGTCCTTTCAGGAGGTGGCCTCCCACAGTTTATCCCCAGAGATACTTTGGATAGTTTCCTGCTCAGCCCTTCCTAATCCACCCATGGTCGCAGTGACAGCCGTGCAGCGTCCTGGCTGCACGGTACAGTTGTTCCTGTGGTGTTCCATGCAGTTGTTCTGCTCTTCCCTCAGCAGGAACACATGTTTCTGAAAAGATGTGGGAGAAGCATTATGAAAATTACCTTCTATCCATCAACACCAACCTAATTGCCTTTTGGATCTCCAGGCACAATGGTGAGAACAGGTTCATCACCATCTGGGGGGTTGAATATTGATGCTCCTGTTCTGAGCTAGCAGCAGGCTGGTGGACCACACTAAGCTTGGACCCTCCCACCAGGCAACTCAACAAGGAAGAAAGAAACAGAAAAGAGAGCAAAACCAGGTTGAGAAATCACAAGTAAGAGATAACCTAGCAAATCTAAGTGAATGAATCAGTGCCTCAAAACTGAGTTCAAGGTTTTCATGGCAAGTGGCTGCCACAGTCCAGTAGCCAAATCACGCTGAGATGCAAAGCCAGCTGCTCCTCAAATTCTGGTTCTCCTTACCTCCCCCTTGTAGGGAGCCTACAAGAAATCCAGAGGGCCTTTTTACAAGGGCACACAGTGATGGAACAAGGGGGAATGGCTTCAAACAGAGAGAGGCTAGGTTTAGATTAGGTATTAGGGAGAAAGTCTTTCCCTTGGGGCACTGGAACAGGTTGCCCAGAGAAGCTTTGGATGCCCTATCCCTGGAAGGGTTCATGGTCAGGTTGGATGGGGCTTTGAAGAACCTGATCTAGAGGAAGATATCCCTGTCCCCTGGCAGGGGGATTGGAACTATATAATCTTTATGGTCCCTTCCAACCCAAACCATTCTGTGACTCTACTATTCTTTCAGCACAAGTTGTATCAGAATGCAGAGGTGTAGATGGGCTGAAACATCAGCAACAGTACAAGAGATGCTTCTCAAAGCAAAGTTTTTCCATTGGTGTTATTTAGAAGAGAAATGTCTGCTTGGTCACTGCCAGAAGTCTGGTCATCTCATTGCAACCTGCTCAGCTGAAAACAAGGGCTGACTGAAGCCACAGAAATCTCCCACATGTTGGTGTTCCCCTTGAAAGCAGGATTAACAAATTCTTTTTACCCTTGATGAGCTTTGAGTCTTGCAGTGGTGAAGTTCCCCCATGCAAAAACACACTTCTCCACATGGCTTTTGCAAAGGGTTTTGTCAAGTTGTAGGTGCATTAAAAATTACTATAAAACAGGGCTGGAGAGAAATGTGGTGGAGGGGCTAGAGAAAATGTCACAGTCACGTGGAGTGTCAGATCCATTTTCAGAGATCTAGAAAATAAGTACTGTGAAAAGGAAGTGAATGTGTTGGGGCTGTTTAAGTTGAGAAGACACAAACAACTGTCAGCTATGGAGAAGACTAATGAAAAGAGGATGACAATAACTTGCTTTCCCTCTGTGATGGGGGAAGGACAGTGGTTCTCTGCCTGTTGAAGCTACACTATCTTCAGGATGGATGTGACAAGTGCTTGTGAGCAGCAATTTAGGTGCAGGATTCCTTGTCTGCCTTGTGCATAGGAAGTTACCCCTCCAGCTGTGGTCAAAGAGAATACATGGGTTCCCCTATTCCCTCCTTCTCTCCCTCCCTCTGGGGCTCAGAGAGGTCTCTTCCCAGCAGGTATTTATACTCACAGATGTCCCCAAGCCCTGTGTTTGCTTGTCTTTTCCTTACTTTGGCTTAATTTGGGCATAATGGACAGAGCTGAAGCAGGACAAGGCGGGAGCAGTTGCCATACTCTCTGCCTGTTTCCCCATCCTCATGTATTCAGTTTGCCCTCCTTGGGTAAGGGGGAGGTGTGTTGATTGATCTCTTGTTATGAGAATATTTGAAAGGTTTTTTGATTTTCTCAGATATAGTGTGAAGGATGTGCACAGACCAAATCTATAGGGGTGTTGCTGACTAACAGCTCCCTAATGCCCTGCACCCTCTAACCTCTGTGGGGCTTTCACACTGTTGCTTTGCCTCTTGACCCTTCTGAATATTTGGTTTGAGATTTATTTGCTCACACTTCCCTTCTCTGTATTTATTACTCATATTTATTGTCTTCCTGCTTATTTCTTTTACTGCAATTACACCCAGTGAACGGCACGGTGAAAGTCTCCAGATGTGCAATGCTCCTTGGTTGGGCTGAGAGGCAGGGAGAGTGGTATTGGGAGTCCCACAATTCACTCCACAGCCCCAAGGTTTTCATCAGCTCCAAGAGCCAGGAGAAAAACACATTGCTGAGGCTCCAGGGAAATACTGTTTCAATGAACATTCAGAAAGCCACACTGGATGCCCTCTCACAACCTTGATAACCCAACTGGCACATCCTTGGTGAGGCATGCTGTGACCCACTCCCTTTCCCCAGGTTTCATTTGCCTAGTGATGGGGATGAAATCTCAAACTGTGTGGGTGGAGGAGACCCCAGGGCTGCAGTGATGTACTGCAGCAGAGAGGCTGGCTTGATATTTTTAACAGCATCACTAGTGATGGATGAGGCAAAGGCATGCTCAGGGCTGCATGTACCTACTTGGTCATTGCCTCCTGAGGAGGGTTTGCAGAGAAACTAGATACATTGCTTTACCTGCAATGTTCTTCTTTCTGCTTTTAGATTGTGGGAGGGTTGAGCCATAAGCTGAAAAGTACATTTGCAGGGAAGAAGCAGGTTGTGATTTGGAAACTGCCTTCTGCAAAAAGGATGCTGGCCTCCAGGCTTGAGTGGGGGAATTTGGAAGATGCATTTCTGCAAAACACAGGAGTGTTACCTGGGTGAGGAAGGTGTTCCAGACTCAGAGCTGGCATCCTACACTGTTTCTCTATAGCCATGGCAGGGAACAAAACCAGGAGTGCTCATTTCATTGCAGAAGGGTGGGCGTGGAGGATTTTCCATGAGAGCTGCCACTGCTGCAGAAGCCCACCCTCGGTGCTTTGGAAGGATAGGCATGGAAGTTTTCCTTCCTCTCCTCCCAGAAAAGGTCTCAAACAGGCCTGTTCAAGCAGGATATCTCACACTGGTTTTCTTCTTTTGAAGTGAAAATGTTTAATACTTTCAGCAAGCCATCAACCCTGTATGCTATGCCAGTAGCTGTGCCAAAGCATGCCAGAACTCATGTGAGGCCAACAGGAATGGTGTGGCTGGGAAACAGGCTTCCCCCTTCTGGTTCTCACTGCAACAGCCCTGCAAGCATGTCTTTCCAGCATGCACAGACTGGCCCCCAGAGCTGTGTGGTGCATCCAGGGTCAGGGCACAGTGCCCACACGCTCCCCAAGCCTGCCAGCATCTCTGCTCCTGGGGATGCTCAGCTGGTGCATCAGGGACATGCTGTGGTGCTGTCTGCTGCGTGTTCCCTTTTGCTTGTTTGTCATCAGTGTCAAGCTGGTGAGTAGATGGATGGTAATTGCTAAAACCTAGCTGTGCAGGTTGTGTGCTTCTTAGCCCATTAGTTTGCAACGAACATCAGCAAGGCCAGGGTGGAGTCCTTCACCCCAGCTCTCTGAGCAGCCTCGAGATTGAAATGCCATGGCTCATTGGCTTCAGGAGGAAGCTGCTGTCCTACTGAGCAACGTGCCCTCAATCCCATCACAAGAGCTGCCAAACCAGAACTCAAAGAGCAGAAGCACTTTGTGCATGACATTGACTGTGGTTTATCTATGTGATTGTGCTTCTGCTCTTAATTCACCCCATGCTTTCCCAAAACACCAGCCTGATGCCGGAAGTTCTCACTATGGTGCGACTCCACTGGATTCAGTGAGATGGAACCTGAGGTGCATCAGTGCTGGGCTATAACCAGCCCCATCATCTGGACATGGGGCATCGAGTTTAACAACGGGAGCTTCCCCTTGGAGCTGGCTGAGGGCTGAATGTTCGCTCCTGACCCTTGAGCTGGGATTAAGCTCTGCTAAGCAATTCAAGCAAAGTTAGACTACTCTTGTCATTTAAATTAGGTGACTAAGAGCAAACCACTTCTGGAACCAAGGCATCTGCCTGCTGTGCCTGTCACCACAGCTGTCTGCTGTTGAAAATGTGTAATTGAAGCCAAGGACTGAGCTGAGAGCAAGGCATTGCCTCTGCTGCAGATGACAGGGAGGTTGCAAACAGCAGGAGCTTGAGCTTCTCCTTTTCAAGGCTTTGCTTTACTGCACCAAAATTTCCACTCTACAGTGCTCCTAAACTTTACCATGTTAACATTTGTTCGTCACATTCCTGCAGGACACTCTGAAGCACAACTTCTTGACTTCTTCCTGGCTGAACTTTCTCCAGCTTAATCCCAGGCTTGGTTTGATAGGAGGGGGGAAGTGCAGGCTGGTTCTTACCTCTATAGCACTATGGGTGTTATATGACTTTCTTCCAGTGCTGAAGGGTGCATGTATCACACCTTTGCATTGCCCACACCAGCATGAGTTGTGCCCATAGCAATGCCACAAGGAAGGGGGAAGCAACTTTTACTGAACATCTCCCTGGATAAAGCCTGAATGTCTGACCTCTGGAAAGCCTAATTTTCTTTACCTTTGGTAGATGGGAAAAACTGAGAACTAGTGCTTTATTTAAATATGTATTTCTGTACCTTTTTTTTTTAATGAGTGTTTTTGAAGTTTCATTGAAGATGTTGTCACTGGAATCATTATATTCCTATAGAGATTATAATGACTCCTTTTGAAGTGCTAGTCTCAGTCACTCAGTGCTTAATTCACATATCAATGACTCTATAAACCCTAAATCCATATATCTGCTGAAACTTCTCAAATCTGTTGTGCCAATGAATGCCTGCAGGGGCTCATCGTTGTGGAGATGATTCACTTAAAGAGACACTGCTGTGAGGGTGGGTGGTCAGCAATGGCAGAGAGACCTCATCCATGTGAGACAGCTGAAGGTTGTATAACAAAGATACTCTCAAGGTGAGCATTAGAACCCAGTCACTCTCTTTGGTTGATTTGCTCCAGACTATTTCATGTGCAGACTGTTCGTCTGACCCTCAGAGTTTCCCATCATGTGCAGCGGGTTGTGCATCATTTCTGCATGGTGATGGTGGGGTGGTTGGACTCAGCTGGTATAGAAATCATGAAGTCATTTTCTTCAGAGTGAACTGGTTAAGCCATAGCTGGTTATTAAGCTTACGAAGGCAGTAACTCCTAACCAGTTATTAGAGTGTTTGCAAACCCTTGTTCCTGCTGCTGCAAAACATAACTGGAGTCTGCTAATGTCATGATTGTAAACCAGCCCTAGGAGTTTGCCCTTTATTTTAATAAATGCATAATCCCTATGGAAAACTGGTGACCAGCAGAAGATGGTGCCAGAATCCCCTGGAGCAGTGGGAATGCAGTCAGCTGCCAAGGAGGTTGGTGGGAAAGGCTCTTGCTCACACCTTGGCTGAATGTCACTCTGGCAGTCAAGTGGTGCAGGTGTATAATTTGAGTATGCCCACAACACTCAGCCCTGAGCATCTGTCAATACTGTTTGGCCTTTCAAATGGACCAATTCACTGACATTGTTTTTCTTTCTCAGTCCAAGGGAGTTCGTATAGCTGTGTTTCGAAACCTTTTAGTGTGGGGGGCTATAATGGAGCCCTAATTGCAGTAGCATAATAGGTGCTGCTGTAAAAACGCCGTCTTCTCTCTTGTAGAGTCTAATTTGATTTAAAGCGGTGACAGAGACACAGTGCATTGCTCATAGGGACACAGTGGATTGCTCACAGGTGCTGGCAGACTGTGCCCCTCCTCCTTGTGGCTCCTGCAGGAATGGGTGCAAGAGCAGTGTATGGCAGCACATGTGCTGCTGGAGAGGCTGGCAGTGCCAGCCAGGTACTGTGTCTCCCTCAAGTTCCAATTGCAGGGGCAGAGGCAAAGCCCACTGCTTTACAGGCCACATCTGTGGGGACTGGCTTTTTGGGGGCCATGGACCACCCTACTGCAAAGCAGGGACTGGCTGCTTGTGGGGAGCACAGATGCTTGCATTGCCCTCCCTGGGTATGCTCTATAGCCACCTCTTGTCCACGGGCTCCCACGCATCACTTCCCACTGGGCGGCAGCAGCTCTGTTCTTCTGTCATCACTGCATTGGCCAACACTCCACAAACCACTCAGTGGTCCCTGTCCTCCTCATCCCTGGCCATGCCTTCCCTTCCTCCAGCAAGCCAAGGCTGGCACTGGCACTGGGAGCTGGTGTGGTGCAGCAGCAGCAATTCTCCCACTGATGGACACCACAGGTGTTTCAGGTTGTCACATAAAACCAGGCTCTGGCACACACCCCAGTGGGTGATGTTTGCATGTGCTGTGTGGCCCTTTAAGAAAGCCTATATATTGCATTTCCCCAGGGAAAAAAACAAGGAGGCAAGTGGAGCAGATGTAATTCTGCAGTGCTGATCTGACTGTGTGTGTTAGTGGGGAGCTGGGATTTATCAGGGTGAAACAAGGAGAAACCGCCTGGGGATGCGCTCCCCTCTGCCATGGGGTTTGTGACACTGTGGGGGCAGAGCTGCCACTGGGGTATGTGGGTGTCCCAGCTCCCAGGGTGCTCTTGCAAAAGCCTTGCTATGCCAGAACCAGAACCAGAAAGTAAATTATCTGCTTAATTGCCTCTGTCTGCTACAGCATCAAAATTCAGTAGGGCAGCATTGGACCTGGGGAGACAAAACTGAATTTATTCCAGCTTGGGAAACAAAGGCTTCAGATTTACCCAGTGTTTACCTACTTCCATGTGCCACTGAATCACCCAGATGCATTCTGTGGTTGTCACCTTTCTGCATGTGCTTGCATAGGGAGATGGTTTTGTTCACACACGTGTGTATGTAGCTGACAGCAAAGGAACCCCAGGACATCGTGTCTCCTTTCCAACTCTTGCAGTGAACATTTCACCCTTCTGTAGAGCTTTTATTTTCTCCCTTCTGCAGTGCTCTAGTACCAACAAGGTGAGGATTAAAGCCCCAATTCGTTTTTTTATTTTACTCTCTGAGTCATATTGTGAGAAATCTACTTCTGCCTCTGAAAGTCAGTCCGTCTCTGCCCAGCAATTCTTGCAGGAATGGAATTAAATCGTTTATAGGCTTAAGACTCAGCTTTTCTCTCTGCCTCATTTGCTTTCGGTGGCAAGAGAGAAAAGGGTGGAGATCACAGAGAGCCATGTTCTTCAGGGACCAGACAGCCCAGACCCTACTGCTGTCCTGGTCCTCACATGACTTCCAAGAGCAGATCCCACCAGCCTGTCTTGGACCACTTTGTCCCTCTCTGCCAGGTAGAGACAAAGCTCAGGGCAGCATAGCCATGACTCCAGCCCCAAACCCACAGGAATCTCCTCTGGGCGGTGTCTGTGGGGTTCATTCAGAATCAAACATGCCGTGGTACAGTTGAGATTGAGAAACTGGCATGGTCTGCACCACTTCCTAGTTGGGCAAACCCTGCCAACCTCTCTTCTCTTTCTCCAATAAGTGTGGTTTAGTTTGACCTAATGCTACTGACACCATTTTGAGGACACAACATGCCCTACAAGTCACAGCATAGCGTTGGTATGCTGAAAACTCCGGTTCACATCCTTCCTAGGACTGAGCCAAACTCGTCTCCACAGAGCTGAGGATGTGCTGGAAAGTCTGGAGTTAGTTGGAAAGCTGGAAGATGGATGGAACTCTTTGTGCTGTGTCATTGCAGCTCTTTTCAGCCGTGGCTCCACAGAGCTGGGCTCTCCAGGGAACCCTGTTCCCAGAGCTGGGGCACTGTGTCCTGGAGCCAGCCCCACAGTTTTCAGCGGTGCCTGTGTCCCTGCTGAAGGCATTGCCGTGGGCACAGCACTCACCCCACCCCAGGCATGGGATCCCCGGGACACAGCCTGGGACCCTTGCTGCTTCTCAGTGCCACTGGTGCTGGATGGGCTTCCCACTGTCACCACAGAAAAGGAAAAATAAAAATAAAATTTTTAAGTCATCAGATGGGAGCAGCTGAGCTTTCTGCCTGTTTCTATGGAGCCTCACATGAGGCCCTGGCTCCCAGTGGCTGTCAGCACCATTCCTTCCCAAAGGGAAGGAATTTTCCCTTCTCCCTGTAGAGAAGCAGCAGCTCCTTCCTCAGCACCCAACTGTTTCAAAGCCCCATCCTGTGTGCCAAAAAGCACTGCAGAGCTCTGCCTTGGCCATGCACATGGACAGCTTGGAGCTGGGCAGTCCCAGAGGGAGCTGCAGCACTGATGGCAGGCTGGTGCCATGCTGTGGGACTTCCCTCTTGCCTAATTTCCCAGGACAGCAGGCACACTGAGTAATTTGATAGGGACAAGGGAGAAATAAATTTCTGATTCAACTAGATTTTAAATTTTTGATTTACTTTTTTGAAAAGTGTTTTACATGAAACCTTGCCTGATCTTTCCTGCCCCTTTCCCTCTTTGCTTTCAGCTCTCTGTGGTTAGAACTGGATGGCAGGAGATGGCATGAGATGCCTAGTGTCCTCTTTGGTGTTCCCTGTCATGCAAGCACACTTTGGTACACCCGCACCTAGATATGTACAAGATGCCCAGACAGAGGTGACTACCTGGCCTTACACCATGGACTGCTTTGTTGGCTCAGAAAGAGATATTGGCACCTTCCTCCTGGGGCAATGCCTGGCAGGCATGCTGCAACCACAAAGCTCTGCTCTGAGCCAGGCTTCAGCCCTCTTTTGCACAACAATTTGGATTTTAGTACATTTCTAGCAATTCCCCAGGAGAGCATAAATGTGTTTAAATTAACCAAACTCCAGGGCATTCCTCCAGTTTTCTGCATTCTTTGGTTTCTAATCAGCCATTTGAGACACCTTTTCTTGGAAAGGGAGAATGAGGATTAGAGTAGATGACACTAAGGTGTATAAATCCTTCTTTCCTATGATTGCAAAATAGCAATGAGACAGATAAATCACATTTTAAATCCTAACACAAATATCTCCCCCAGCCTGCTAAACAATCAAAGGATAAACAATGAAACCAAATTTGTATTGCTTCTGTGGCTATTGCACATTCTGTGTCATGCATTTTAATTGCCTTTCTGGCTTCATCTGCTAGAATGATGTTTAAAAATATTTGGCTTCATGATGATTATCTTTATACCATATCATAGAGGAATGTCAGTCATCTTCTCTTCTTTGACCTATTAAACACTTCTGTCTAATGTTACTGATTTTTATCAAATTGAAAGAATATAAACAACAAGCCTTTTTGATTTCCCTATTAAGCTCCTCTGTTCTGTCCCTATTAAGCTTTTGGTTTTTTTTTCAACATCCTATTCTGAAATGTAATTCACACTCTGCTCAAGCTGTGGTTGTGGGCTCTGAGTTATTCAGTGCAAGTGCAGTTCGATGTCAGATTTACTACACACTGTATCCTATTGTACAACCCACAGTGCTATGGCACTGCAGTGAGATGAAAATAACCCCCCCACAAGCCATGACTCAGGTCATTATGTGCAAGCCAGTAATTTCACTGGTGTAATTTATTGAGTCCCAGCCTCCAATCTCTCCATCCTTTCAGCAGTTCTATATGTGGGGATAGCCCTCATTCCTGCGAGCAGCCTCTCCAAAGTCTAAGGATTGCTTCTGCTTCAGCTTGATGCTTCCAGAGTATTTCTTATATCTGGGAAAAGCAGGTGGTGTGAAGTGAGTGTGGACTTAGATCATGCCAAGCAGTTTTAGTGGGAGCACCGCTGGCAGCCACTGGGCACTTTTGGGAAGTCCTGTTATGCATCACTGAGTCAGGCTTTCACATGTTGTGGAGTCCAGTGGCAACAGAAAAACTCAAACAGATGTGTGAAACCTATGAAAAACCAAGATCAAAATCCATTGTGTAAAGTTAGTACTGCAGTAATTTACAGCAGTGAGTTTTATTTACCTGCTGCCTTGTCTGTGAACAACCAAAGAGCACCTCTGGATGGCCTGTGTACCTGATAGCATTTGAATACAATTGTCAATAACAAAGAGAATTCAATGAGATAAAAATCAGGACTTGGCCTTGGATGTTGACCAGGACAAATTAATGCATCCTGTTTGGTGCTGTCGCAAGCCAGCTGCTCAGTCACAAGCCATATCACATCCTTGAACTTAACTGACCAGGACTGTGAAGATAAGCAGGGTAAAGCCATGTAAGGCAAGTCATGACAGAACCATTTCTTGGGACAAAGGTCTGTGCCTCAATTTTTGGTTTCACCTATAGGTCTTAAAGAAAATAAGGTGTGAAACTAGTGAAGGTATCTGTGCTTTTGCTTCTTAGGAGGTAGAGCTGACTCTTAGATGGTGAAGGTAAACCCTAGGTTCAAGTGTCTCCATACAACAGGGGGTGTAAGGTCTGAACCAAGATCTGAACGCGGTGATTGGTGTCGCCCTGGCCACGTCTGCTGCAGGAATAGAAAGCACCCAGACCTCTCCCCTTGCCGTGGGATCTCTGCCCTCCCCACCTCCCTCCATCAGCTGCACAGCCTCTGCCAGGAATCCTCTCTGCATCACCGCTGCTTGTCTTCCAAACACACAGCAATGTTGACACAACCAGCTGTCGGTGTATGGGCACAAGTGGCTCCCACAGTGATCCAGCTGAGCACAGTGCCAAGGACTCCTGGCTGTGCCAGCAGGCAGTGCCAGCAGAGACTGCATTTAAGTCCACCTTTTTTTTGTAGACACTCAAGAGTCTTGTTGTTCCCTCAACACCACATCCTACGCAGGTTCGCAGAAAGGTGTAGGAAATTGGCAGTCACATTCTGCCCTAAACCTCTTTCCTTCAACCTCTCTCTTTTCATACATTGTCCATCACTGGATTTTCCCTGGGAGAGCCTACAGCACTCATGCATCTTGGAGCTGGGTGGCTTTTTGTCCCCAGACAGAAAGCAAAGTGCTCTAAATTTAGGGGAATTTTCAGCTCTGCCTCCAGCAAGATTTAGGCAGGCAAAGGTTTTCTTGTGTTCATGCTGAACTAGTGCATATCTGAAATTGTTACTGGTATGGACAGCTAATTCCCTGCCTCCCAGCATCAGGCTGGTGGCACCCACATTTACTTCCCTGGAGCACCTATGCTCTGCAAGAGGGCCCTGGAAGCGATGGAGAACAGAAGAGACACTACTGAATGGGGGAAGAGACAGGAATATAATATGTTTTGTGAAGGAAAACAAGTAAAGACAACAGAGAAAAAAAATAAAAGTATCTGTCAGAAATAAAAATCCTTCCAGCAGAGGAAAGAAGACAGATGGGAAAGCAGGGGAGAAACAGTGAACAAAGAAAGAAATGCAGAGAAGTCAAGGAGAGGTTGGGGAAAGGCTGTGCAATCATTTGGCATCAGGTCCTTACATTAGTTCCCTGAAAATTGTGTGAAGCGGGGGCAGAGAACTGCAGATTACTGGAGTGTAGCACCACAATATCGTGGGCTGGCCACTAAATTACCATTCAGAGAGTCTCTTGGCTTAGCCTCACTGCTGCCATGAGAAGGAGCAGGATGTAAGCGGAAAAACAGATCTGTGGAGAAGAGGGTTGAGACTAGAAATTCCATTATATTCTTGGCACTTTGACATTTTTCCTCCCTTTTTGTGAAATCTCAAGGGAGCACTGCCTACTCTGGCAATAATAATAATTAAAAAAAAAGGATAGCGTATGAGTTGGCATGGTAACTTCATCTGCTAAGTAACTAACATGTACAATTTGCTTCTTGATCTAGAATAATAATGTCAACAGCCCCAAGAAAGATGCTTTCTTGTGACTGACTGCCTGTTGTCAACTGGATTTTGTGTGTCACTCGTGCTCAGTGGCCTTGGTGAGACTCACTGTGGTGCAGGGACAGACCTGTGCTACCGTGACACCAAGACACATATTGCTGGTTTCCTTTGTCACACCCTTCAGGCCAGCATTACTTGGTCAAGTCCAGGTGTTGGTTTGCATTTAATCACTGTTACTCTTTGACTTTTCTGAAAGATCTTTACAACTAAGCAGGGCTGAGAACTGAGTGAATTATTTCAAATGTGCCCATGATGGCATATTTGGCCAACATGGGCAGTAGCCCCAGTAATTCCTGCTTCTGAGCCCTTCCCTGCCCATGGGGACTGGCCAGGAGGTTCCATTGCTCCTGATGAGCCTCCCTGGACAGGACCAGGACAGACCTCCTCAGAGCAATGCTGGTCAAGCAATGCTCCCTTTCATGCCTCCAAATGGGGTATGTGCACTGTTACCTTGGAGTGCCCAGGTGGGGAGAGCTCAGTGCTTAGGAAACAGGTGCAACACAGGGGACAAAGGAAGGGAAAACTCTTTCTTGTGACCTTTTTCAAAATATGATCAGAAAATTTGTAGGGAAAACAAAAAAAAGGCAGTGTGATACTTTATTTGGCCCATGTTTGTGGCTGAGGATTAGCTGTACAGTTGGACTTCATATATCTGTACTCCTCTGCCCCTCCACTCAGGGCTGGTTCTCCAAGAGAAACAAGTACAAAATGCACAGTGCAAACAAAAAGGGCTTCCTGTGAGGAGGGAAAACAGTAGGCCCCCAGCCCAAAATTAAATTGCTCTTTTTCCTGTCTGTATTTTTTTCTCTGCAGATGAATTTCCTTCTGGGACTGGTGAGGGGACTGTGACCATCCTGATCCAGGAGCTGGTGAGCTGCAGCTGTCCTCACGAGGGCCCAGGGAAGAAAGGGAAAGGCCAGGGTGTCATGCACGGAAAACTTTGCTTTCTGTGGCACAGCTGACTTATTTTTGCACTTCTTGTTTTATATTCCTGCATCCTTCAACTCTTCCTTTTCATGGGTCCCACGTAGTTTATTTTTGTTCCAATGTACAGACACTGTCTTACTGGTGTAAAGATGACTTGGATCAGTGTGGTTTGTTTTAAAAGACCACACATTTGGCAATACCAGTCCTGGCCATAGGTTCATCCAGCCCAACAGCCTGTCTCTGAAGGCCATCATAAATAGGTACACAGAGAAAAGTCAGAAGAAAACACATAGATATTCCTCCACTCTCTGACCATTTTCAGCTCAGAGGCTTCCTGAGCCAAATTTGGTTTGCAGTGTGCATGTAGGTTCCTTTCCCAAGAATTTCTCCAGCTTCCTCTTGAATGCATGCAGACTTTAAGCATCCAAAACACCACCAGCAAGGGGTCCCATATGACCACCTGCTCTCTGAAGAACCACTTGTTTTAGCTTGAGTAGAAGCTGGGCTTCACTTTGTGGCAGGCTTCACTTTCTTTCTAATTCCTGTACTGAAAGAGACAGAGAGTATTTCCTTCAATAAACAGGAGAAAACTTTCCAATGTCACCTTTTAATTACTATGTGGCCTGAACAGTGAGCTATACTGCCTCAGTGACACTGCTTTTAACTCGGTGCAGTTAAGCAGCACTGAACAGATCACAGACCAGCCCTGCGTGCTGTCTAGAACCTCTGCAGCCTCCATCTTTGCTCAATTAAGTAACATAACTGCAAAAAAGACAAGCTGCAGGGTATTCAAATCCTATTTAAACCAGAGTTTGTCCAGTTCTTCTCACTATGAGCTGCTAGAATAAAAGATACACTTCCTGCACTCCCTACCTCACTTGCAGCCTGGGTCTGCCACTGCCTTAGCACAGTTGCATCTTGCTAACAGAGAGCTGGCTTTGCAATCCCAAAGAGAGCACAGTGAGTGCAGAGATACCTCATTGAGCTTTAAATGAGTAAACTCTGATTCTGTTAGTGCTGGCCAGCAGCTAATCCCACCAGGCTGCAGTTGCCTTGAGCTGCCGTGTTTCTGCCTGACACAGCATCCAGTGGACTCGGGTCAGGGACCTGCTTCCTCCAACCTGCCCCAGGGGATCCCACTGGTGCCCAGCTCTGCTCTGCCCTTTTGGGGCTGGGCCAGCTCAGATGGGCCCTGGGCCACATGCCAGCACTGAGGGTGTGCTGAGAGATAATTCAGCCTCAGCCTCCTGTTGTGGAAAGTGGCTTCAACCATGAGAGCACGTAGTATTTTCCAAATGTAGGTCCTTGCCTCCCCGCAGGAATCTTTTAAATGCAAGAGGTGTCTGGTTTGAAATTTTTTTGTATCACACAAAGCTATTTAAAACAGCTGGGTGACAACCTACTCAAAGGAAGATTTGTAAATATTTGCATCCGCTTCCCAGTGGTACAATAAAAATACATTGTACTTTAGATAACTGCTTTGCCTAGAGGAGTCTCAATAAAATCAATGATTTTTTTTGTTATTTGTCTTTTGTGTATTTTTTATTTAAATGAGCAACAAGCTCTGAGGACCTTTATTTCCTTCATTGATCAGTGACTGAGAAATATTCTTCAGTGCAATCTCTTCCCTATAAAGCTCCCGTTATATTTTCTGTCTATGTTGGAGAAACAGACTATCAGAAGCCAAAAGCAGCTACTGCACAAACTTTTTCTTTTTATAGCCCCTGCAGAAAGTCTGAGGCACGCTGGGTTTTCTGGGAGTTCTTTCAGGGTTTCCAGATGAGTTTTATAAGTGTCGGGTGATCAAGCTCCGTTTACACCTTGCATGGTGACTCCTCACCAGAGGTTTCTGCATGGTGGTCTTGTGGTGCCCCACCGTCACCTTGCTAGGGAGTGGGAGCACAGGCAGGAGGAGCAAGGGTTCAGCAGCTTCTGTGTGGGAAGTGCTGAGAGGAGAACAGCCTTGGAGCACTGGCAGTAGACTGGTCGATGGCATGGATTTGGTAACCTGGAGAAAAAAAAACGTGGGCTTGAAACGGAGAGGGGGAGAGCGTGCTTTGTGTTTCTTTTGTGAGGATTGCATAGTAATGCAAGGGAAACAATGATGAGTTGTGTATGTCACGGTGCCTCCTGCCGCCGCTCGTGCCCACTCATCCATGCCCCCAGCTTCGCTGCTGGGGCTCGGTGTGTCACTGCAGCACTCAGAGGCTCCCTGTACCCTCCACGTGGTGACTCACAGCGATGCTGGGGGAGGCAAACAAAAGGAAACTTGACTCTCTATGCGGTGATTTTTTTCCCCCTCCATGGGACAGGAAAGAGGCCTCGGGCAACCAGGCTGTGCCCAAAGCCCCACCACTGCCGAGGGAAGGGGTGAGGGAGGTGTCAGACCTTGGGGATGGAGATGGGCTGCTGGTGGGATGCACTGGCAGGGACTTCTGCTGTGCAGGCAACCTGTGAAACAGCCCTGCTGAAGAACTTCACAGCTTATTTTGTCTGAGCAAGAAGACTCTTTTCTTTGCATAGGGCATCTATAAAAAACTGCAGTGTACCTGGCAGGGGCAGCAAATGCCCCCACTGAAGAAGAGTCATTAAAGCCACATTAGTTTGAGAAGGTGAGAAGTGATACAGAGCAAGTAAAATGGCCTTTTTTAAAAAAAAATTATTTATTTTTATGTGTATGTGTGTCACTAAGAGCTCCTCAGGGTTATTTTTTGATTGATGCTAGTGATAAATAAATACTGCTGATCAGCTGATAATTTCCAGCTGAAGTAAGTGCGCCAACAAAACTCCCTAACTAGGGTTGATGGTAGTGGCACTTTGTTTTTTCCACAGCTGTGTGTAGTATTACTAAAACAAAGTAGCCAAGAGGCATCTCTGATGCCTTGATTTTGTGTTTTGTGATAGTGTTAGAGTGAGATGAGCTGCAATGCTGCTTGTTCCCTTGTGAGTTATGTTCTTCTGACCTTCCAAAGACCAGGGTGATTTTCCCCTGACCCCTTGGAAGGGCAGAAGGAGCTGGAGGGAAGGAGAATGAAAGCTAAATGCTGATGTGTGAGTGCACAAAGATGTTAAAAGCCCAGTGTGAAAGGGAAGCTGGAACAGAGGGTCTTGGGGTGGCAAAATTATTCTAGCCTGAGGTGGCATTGAGTCTGCAGGTTGTTGTGCTGGTGCAGTGCCAGCAGAACCCCCATGGGCATGGGAAATATCTTTCTTCCCTCTGGTAACCTGAAGTTACTAGGCAAGACCACTGGAAAAGTGTGTGATTGTTTAATCTGCTGTTTTACTGAGAACTAATGTGTGTCATTTGCATCCCTTGGCATTGGCACTACAGGATCTGCAGAGCCCTAAGCACTGGAGCACCTCCTCTGAAGCGGGGGTTGCTGTAGATGTGCTAGCATGGAGAGATGAATGCTGTGCAGAGTGCCTTTGCTGCCTCTCTTGGGGGTCTGCAGGGTCCTTCATGTCAGACCAGATAAGGAAACACCAAGCTTCCACAGCCTTTGCTCTGGAGTCCTGGACAACTATTTCCCTCTCTGCCAACGCCCCATAGGAGTGACAGCAGGACTGTGACCACAGCTGCTCTGCACAGTGACACTGCACTGCTCCTAGGAAGAAGCCCCACATCAAGTGCTCTATGTACTTCTTTTAAAAATGGCAGGTCTAATCCTTCCATGGCAAAAACAAAACAAGATAAAAATTTATTTGCCGAGCTGTAGCCACTTTGATTTATGTGCTGTTCAGGCCCAATGGCACTGGCTGTTCCTTCATCAGCTCTGGGACCGTTTGAAGAGAAACAAGACCTTCTATTTTGTGCCGGGGTACGAGGATGCTGAGATGTTGTTTTGTGGATGTTTTAGCGCCTGTGAATCCCCATGAAAATGAATTTACTCTAGAATTTTGCTTACTGCTGTGTATATACTTACTTTGGAGTTTATTTCAGGGTAATTTCTTCTTCTCTTTCTCAAGCCAAATGTTTTGCTGGAGATGCTCACGATGTTCTGTGAATGAACCCAAGGAACAGATTTCCTGGCTGATGGAAAACTGGCAAGGCTCCTCCAAAGTCAGGCAATATTGGGAGACAATAATTTTGGATTGCTATTAAAAAGCTTACAAATCTGTAAACTCTTGTGTGAAGTTGTCTAGCAATATTATTTAGTGAAGTCCCACAAGCTTGCAGTAGAAAATGTTTTAAAACTCGACTCCTTTTGCTTTCCTAAGGATAATGCTATACTGTAAGACAGAAGGCAAAGTAGCATCAGTGCTCCCATTCAAAGACAAAAAAGTGGGATTTTTTTAAGATTATATTTATCTCTTTATATATATATGAATAAAATTAGGTCTTCTAGTCAGCCATAGAAACAGCTGAGACCCTTTTTATTACAGTATCACTGACACTGAGTGTCATGAGATGGGACAAAGGTCTGGGGCATCTCAGAGCATGAAATGCATGTAGGGGTTTTGCTCATACTGCAGGGATCATGGTACTGAGATCAGCCTGGTTCTGATGCTCCTGGTGAGTTCCAGTCCAACCTCTGGTCATCCTGACACATATTTTGCCTTCTCCAATTCCTTCCAAGGAGTGAGTATTGCTTGCAGATCGGGGAAGGAGACACATTTGATCTTGCTATTCAGTGGTAACACTGAGCATTTCGTGGTGTCTGGATGGTTCCTCTCGATCTGAGTAGCTAATTATTTCTAGAATATCACAAATCTTCAGCTTGAAAGAGAGAAACCGGAAATGTAAGAGAGATCTCTGAAATCATAGTAGGCAATAGAAGAGTTGAATGTCTGATGATCATACCCTTTCTTTTGTCAGAATGAGAACTGAAGATCACTAAGTGTAATTAGCAGGATGTTGGCTCCAAATGTAAAAGAGGCTAATTTGTCACTCACCACACAGTTGATCTGTGAATTGCTTTGGCAGGGGAGGTAGATGACAGAATTTTACGAGGATTCACAAAGTGAGTAGGTAGTCAAGAAAAAATGAAAATCCACCAAAGGCAATTAAATACAATGGTGGTTTTCTGGCTCAATAAAACCTTAAATAGCAGGTATTTGGGATGGGAAATGAGAGTAGTACACCTAGGGAGGCAAAAAGTAAATCACTGTATGCATGCTCCATACCTGTGTTCTTTCCATAAAGGTCCCCTGTTGGCTGCTGTTGGAGCCAGCAGGTTGGGCTGAATGGATCTTCCGTGTGACCCAGTGTGACTGCTCTGGTACTCTGCTACTGGAGAACATCTGCCGTGTAAAGTCTCTGTCTGCCCTGTCAAAGACTTTCTGAAAGCCAGTAAAACATGGGCACATGATAGCTGCCATTCTTCTCTTTGTTTAAAGGATGTGGAAAATATGGTCAATGCAAGAACAGGACAAAACCCAAGTTGCATTGGAAGCCTTTTCTTGGCAGTGTTGTGGGCTTTGCTTCTTGCTGGTATGTAAAAAGATTTGCCTTGGAATGTTTTCATCCTGATTGTTCTTGTAGTTTAAACCTACAAGGAGGAAATTTTGAACATCTTTTTTTCCCCCCATCCTTAGGATTAACCTCCTTTCTCAGGCTCAGCTGAAGAGACATATCTTTGTTTCTTTACAGAGCTACTTGAAGAAAATGCCAATTATTTTGATGTGTTGCCCTATGAGTTACTTTGTTGGCAATCACTTTGAAATCCTCTAAGGTTATGTTTGCTTGTGGTTAATATAAAATTCTACCTTTATGCTGATGAAAGTGGATTTTGAGTCAAGAAATATCTATTCAACAAAATTAATAAAAAGATATGCTTAAGGTTTTCCTTGTCCTTCACAGCTAAGAGAATATTTCCATGTCAGTTGTTATTGAGTCACTCGGGTTACAACTGGTTCACTTGTACTTCTGCAGGGTTTGGAAGCGATACCACAAAGCTTTTTTGCTTGCCACCTCATACTCCTGGTCAAAACTGTCAATAACATTTAGCTCTTTCTTTAGCTGATCTTTTGCAGGCCCAGTCTGGAACGTGTTTTTCACTAGCCTTTTTTCTCCTCTCTGTTAATATTGAGGGCCTTCAGAGCAGCCTGTTTATTTTCATGAGGACTTCTTCTATGGTATTTTGACATAATTTTTGCCTTTTACCTCCTATTTTGGGGAAATCACAAAGCTCTGCAATATTCACATGCATGTGCTTGGCATACATTACTGAGAAATGGATCCCATGTGGATAAGTTGTTTGAGGCCTGGAGTTCAAGTTTTCTTGTGTGTCTTAGAAGTTTTATTTATTTGTTTTTTATACAATTACCTGGGGGGGGGGGCAGGAGAAGCATTCATCCTGACAATATTGTTCAGAGCTGCCTTGTACACTCACAAAGCTCTTTTTAATGATGAGAACATTTTCCTGGTAATACATATTTTACTTTTAAATTTTCTTGGAGAGAAAAGTGAGAAGTTGCCAGTGATTTGTTGGCAAAGTTCCTGTCTTTATTTCTAATATATGAAACAGTTCCCTGTAGTCCACTGCTGTTATTTACTTCACTGTTATCTGTCCTTGTGCAGTCACCTTGTCCATGAAAAGTTTGGTGTTAGAACCTTGCTGTAACCAAGTCTTTGATGACATGATAGCACTTGTCTTCATCTTCTTCACTGCACCCTTCTTGTTTGGGGATAGTGCTGGATGATTTCCAACAGAATAATCCACGTCAAGAATCTTGTATCTATTGCTGATCTTCTTGTCTCAGTGTCACTCAGAGGGAGGACAATGCCCCATCCTGAGCCAGTGTGTCTCAAAAGTTCATCAATTCCTCATTATTCTTTTTGCTGCAACCTGCTCCTGGCTGTTTGTGCTCACTCATGCTGAGCAGGTCGCTGCTCTCTCCATCTTGCCTATGACTCTAGCTGAATTTCCAGCTGGTATCTTTGTAGGTACACAGTGGAAACCCATCTGTAATCAATCTGCTTTTCCGTGCTTGCTCTTCAGGATACTTGACTTTTGGCCAAGACAGTTTGTTTAGGATTGGTCAGTAGAGGACCACTAACTGGTTCAAGGATCATAAATAGCCATTAGCAAGCTCTTCCCTCCACCTAAGAAATACTTTGTGACAGGCTGAGTTGTCAGCCTTGTCCTCCATTTGGAGTTTCCAATTCTCATCTCCATTTCTAGACCTGAAAAAACAGGTTTTCCAGACCTATACTTATATATTTGTATCTCGTAGACCCCTGTCACTGTCAAGGTCAGAAGGCCCCTGGTCCTGTGCACTGGGAGTACAAAGAGAGTGAGGCATCTTGTGCTGCAATGGATTAAAAGTTTAAGTCCCATGTGCTCCTGCCTCTTATGCATACAGGAAGAGGAAGAAGTAGCAAAGAATGTTCAAAGTTAAGGATAGATGTGCATTCGGCCTACTTCTTTGTTATGTGAGAATGGTACAGAAGTTTTGTTTCTTGTTTTCACACTAGCAATTCAGGTATTTTCTACCCTGTTTGTTTTTTCTTCATGAGAGAACTAATAGTATTATGACAGTGCAAGTAAAAGCTGATAAATTTTGAGTAGAATTGGTTTTCCTACAAAGTGTTTTAAGCAGTCTGTATTTAGCTAACATTTATCTAACTCCACTCCAAACCAACAGTTGGAAGAAAATATCTTTGCAGTTTGACACCTCCTCCTCTCACCATTTCACTAGAAACTGCAAAACCTCCCACTCCACTTCTCTAGATCTTCCGAGGAGACCTCTGCCAAAACACAACTTGAGGCTTGATTTATTTTTTTTTTCAAGTAAGAAAAGGCAGAGAACAAAACACTTCCAGCTTCTCATACACAAAGAATCAGAGCAGGGCACAAGTCCAAATTGTTTCCCTTCCTAAATTTCCTGAACACGTACTCACAGAGGCAACCAAGGTGCTCTGCTACATGGTCCACCCACCAGCTTTGCTGTGGCTCGCTGGTAGGAGCTCTGTCAAGGATTTGTCCAACGTGACCCTGTTCTTCAGGGTGGCATCAAAGAAGGGACTTTCCCAGGCTCCTGAGCATTTGGCACAAAGGAGATACTGTCTCTGTCAATTTAGGATTAACTTAGTGATGACACCAGCCTACAATGAGGACTCTGGTTCTTTCTTCTAGTCATTGTTTCTGCAGCCATTAACCATTTCTCATGCAATTTGTGGGTGTAGAGGGGGTTTTTTGTTTTTGTTTGGTTGGGTTTTTTTCCCAAGTAGAGCATGGACAGGCTTCCCAAGGTTTTTCCCAGGAGATGGCAGGCAGAGAGCATCTGCCCCCAGTCTCCTGACAGCATCAGGGAGATTTACTGGAGTGAAATGGGCTGTGCTCAGGACTTGGGACCTGGCCTCCTCAATCTACTGTGGGCAAAGTCTGCATGAAGGAAATGGAAGAGGCTCCCAGCCCAGGCTCCCAGCCAGCCTGTGGGTGAGGTCTCAGTTGGGACAATTGAATAAGCCCTGTGTAATTAAGCCCTGGCTGGCACTGGCAATGCCTGGGCTGTCTGCAGGGTACCAGCCTGCACATCCCAGGCCAGAACCACTGGCAGGAAACTAGAATAATAGTCTTTTTAAAGAGGTTCTCTTTCCTGTCTAGAAACTCTTTTTCTTAAAACCTGCTGATCAGTTGGGAAACTTCACTGCAGGCTCCAAACCCCTAACAGCAGCCAGGCTTTCTATTTCCTACCATGCATGAGAAGTTCCCATTGACATACAGACAATGTCAGTTCCAAGAAGATCGCCAGAAGTGTTTTGTTTTTTTTTCCCCCACAAGTTTCTTTACTTACAAGACTGCAGCTTCCAGGGAGGCTGTTACCTCTTTCCAGCCTTTACCAGCACAGGTGAGCAACAGCTCTGGCATCTCACTCATGCTGCACAACTGGTCCCTGCTCAGTTGAAGCTGCAGGTTTAGTCTTGGACAACTCAAAGCAGATTTGCCTGGGAGGCTTGTCCCTACCTTATTTCCAATCTCTAGGCATCATGAAGGATGGCATAGGATGCTTTCTTGCATGAAAAATCTCTGATGCACACCTATGAATTGGCTTTCCAAACTCATTGTCTTGCTGCTACTCCCTCACATGGCAGCTGCAGCCATAGTTTGACAGATGGTCAAGAAATACCAGTACTTCTAGTTAACTCTTAACTAAGTGATGTGAGTTCATCAAACTCCCTCGAGATATGCTCATGGTGCTGCAAAGCAAAATGCAAAGTCCTGGTGCAGCTCTGAATTGAACAACTGTCCAATTCACTGTGCTTCTACTGCTGGAAAATCAAATGCCAGCACCTCCTGCTCTTCTTCTTTCTCCTCAAATACCCCTTGATCCCACTGTGTGAAACCTGCATCAAACCTGACTTCTGCAACCTTTCCACAAAGAATAGTGCAACCTGCCAAACATCCCACATCACCCACACCTGTCCCAGGACAACGTAGATGCCACTCCAATGCTTCCAGGCTAAATACACAGATCTTTACAGAAATTTCATTACTTTAAGAAGCATGGACAAAAAGCCCCCCAGTCACTGATAGCTTACACCAGTGGTAGGACCCGTCTTCCCCATCACAAAGGCTGTACAAAGAGCCCCTCTCCAGAAAAGCTTTCTCTGAGTTTGCAGTTTGGAGGTGGTGGCTGCTGCCTTCCTGGATTGACTGTTCTCTGGAAATCATGCTGGTAACTACTTCAGGATGACAGTAACTTTCTGAGTAGGTCGGAAAATAAAACTTGACAGCTTGCAGGTGTGGATGCTGGGTTTCCTGACCTGTTCTGCCCGCCGGGAAACAGAGAGAGGGACTGGAAACTGAGCCTCATGTAAGGCCTGGGACCATCCTGCCTAATATTAGGCACCCAACTGTGGTCTCAAAGGCAGGAGCAGGGTTCCCTGTATAGTTGGTTAAGAGAGAGAGGAGTCCCCTTGTGAGAGGGTGTAAGTCTGGCCTAACTGGCTGGGACACCCTGCTCAGCACCTATCCCAAAGCACTTGAAGCAGTTAAGGGAAGATGACATCACTCTGCACGTACACCTTTACTGGGAGCAGGCTGCTCAGCGGAGGAGGTGACAGATGAGTGCGTGACTACATCCATCTTCTGCCACTGCACTGCCCATGGTGTGCTGTGAATTGAACTGCCATTAACCTCTGCTCTGTTAAGTGCTGCTCATCTGTCTTAATTACATGCAGAAGAGATGATGGTGCCTCACAGAGGGGGAAGCGATGCACACAGTGGTTGCAGAGCACTGATGTGCGCTCCATCTAGCATGAAACCAGAATGAAAGGGTGATTCCCTTCTCAAAACAAACCCTTTAAAAACAGGGGGGATTGGGAAGCTCGGAGAGTAGCAAAGCTGTCTGGCTTTGATGGAAGATTTTGTACCGAACTGAGGGAGAAATTTCATCATAGCCCCAGACAGCAGTAGAACATTTGTTCTATGAGCACATTAAGTGCCTTGTCAGTTTTTGGTTGTTTAATTTTATTAATTTATTTAATAACCCAGATTATTCCCTCTCCCTCCTGTAGGGTGATGTACTGTGGAGACTGTATGACATGTAGATGGAGTGAGGGAAAATTCTGTCCGACCATGTGGTTCTTAACCTGTGGACTTTCTCTTCTCAAGAAAAAAAGAGTCAGTTTCAAATAAAAATTTCTGGTTCGTGCTTTTTGTCAGAAATGTGAATATATAACTTTGTCCTTTTTTTAAACTGCAATTTTTGTCCTGAGCTTGTCTGGTTTTCATTTAGAGCAGCACAATATATCAAACTTACAATTCACTGAGTAAAGTTTTTCTTACCTGCTCTAACTAAAAAGCCTCCATCCCAGAGGCAATGAGACAGGTGAGCAGTCCTGCCTCTGGGACAGCCAGGATGAGAGTGCAGCAAGGCATGGACAGACCACCAGGACAAGCTCGGGGTGCTCAGGGGGAAGGGTGTGAGAAGGGGTGTCTCTTTGGTTCATGTTCATCACCTTGATGAGTGACCACCAAGGGAGGATGAGGATGGAGCTGCCAAAGCTCTGCACCTAGGTTAGTGAGGGACTGAATAAGATACAGATGAAATTCAGCATTGATAGAGGCTAACTCTTCAGAAAGTTAATTTGAAGTGTTTACACTGTATTGGGTTTCCCAAGTAACTGTGACAGCCCAAGGAGAAAATAAACCAGGGTGTTGGTGCAGATAGCTGGCTCTGTAGGTGTAGAAAGCATGATGTTAGGCTGCCCAGGAGACATGGAAAATGAGGTTGAAAAAGCACCAGCTGCAGGATTTCATAATATTTGTGCTCCAGTGGGTCTCTGATCTTTATTCACAGGCTGGCAGCGGTGACAGATGTGCTGAGCACCTCCTTCCCCTCTGAGAGCCGGGCGTGGACTGGCTCTGTCACTCGATGGCAAGCATGGCCAGCAAGGATGGCCTTGGAAGTCAAGCCCAGACCAACAGGAACCTCATCCAGGGGAGGAGTGAGTGGAAGAGCTTTTCTTTGGGATTGTGATCACAGGGCCAGAGGGATTAATTGGCCATAATCTCATGTGATTTGAGGAAGAAAGCAGAAGTATTTCTGCTGTCCTTCAGGGACAGAGCACACTGGAAACCCAGACCTCCTAATGGAGTGAAGCTTTAGATAGCTGAGGCTGATATTCTATGGCATCCTGGCACCTGTCCTGGCATCCCTTCCATGTCCTTCATGATCTTCTTGGCAATCTGATCAGATTCCACTTATCCTAGACAAGTGAGGCAGCCCTGCAGAGCCAGAGGCCAATGATGGGGGGAGGCAGGGTGGCAGCAGCCTCCTGTTAGACAGCTATAAGGTGACACGGCAAATGGTACCTTTGGCAAAAGAGAACAAGAAAACTGCTCTTTTTGTTGTTGTTGCCTTTTTTGTTCTTCCACACTTGACAAAATAAGGCTTTGTACTCAGTTGCCATAAGTAAACAGAACTGCACGTAGAAACATCTTAATTGTATTCTGAATTTTTCAAGTTAAGAAACAACTTTATGAAGGCCTGACTATTAGCTAATAGTTCAGTCCAGGAGAGTAAGACTAAAATAATGCTATTAAATAACTTGCTTTCAGTGTTTACCTACAACTAGGTATGCAATTCTTTGATCAGGCTTCCTGCACCTCAACCAGGGTCCTGGAGGCAAATGGGGTGGTCCCAGACTTTGCCACAGGCCAGGTTTTCCTCCAGGTTTGGGCACTTGTGAGCATCAATGAAGGTCTATAATGTCTCTAGCTGTGAGGAAGGGCTATGCTGGGAGACTACCCCGTGTCCCTGTCTCAGAAGGCAAGTGTGAAAAGAGGTCAGGACTGCAAAGCATCAGGGCAAGCAATAGGCATGTAATGCCAACATGTACAGGGGAAGCAAGTCAGAGATAATTAACCTTATGTAATGAGGCTGAAAGGCAATACACATAAAACTGCTGAAGGGAAACAGTCTTTCCCTGGTACTTTGGCTATGGAAGTCATTAGCTCAGTGCTGTCGTGGCAAGTCTGAAAGCTGAGTAGGTAGGTGCAGCCCCTCATCCCTGCTGCAGGGGTCAGGTTCAGGCTAGAGGATGGAGGAATCCTTGTGAAAATATTGTTTTATTTTCTTCTATATAACAGAGAATGATGCATAACCATCATTGAATGCTAAAGGTTTCCACACAAGTCATTCTCACTGATGCACAGCCTTTGAGATTCAATTGCAGTTGTAGGAAGGTGGATTCCAGAGATTTCTTGGTAGAGTTAGTAGTCAGTAGGGATATTTGAATACTAGGACTAAGAAGTGATGATGTGTGGCTGATCTAGGGCAGGCTGGATAACTGCTCCTCCTGGCACTCTGTTACACTGCTGAGTGCTCAGCTCCATCCCCATCGTGCCAGCCTGGAGGAGTTTAGGGGAGATGCTCCCTGCTCTGCTGACATTTCAATTGTGTGCAAATGGCATGAAGTTGTCCTCTGTTTAATAGGGAAAGTCATGCCTGGACACTGTTTCTGGCTGTCTGCAATTCCCAGTTGTTCAGCAAATGGAGCAGCTGGGGGATGATGTTTCCATTGCAGCTTGGGCTGTTAAAATTGTTGTCTCCTGATGCCCAGTGGAGACAGGGCAGCAGGTTGGGAATTAATCCACAGTGTTTGAGGGGGAGTTATTTTTTTCTAAGTATTTTATATTTTATTTTAATGTTTTCAGAATTTTTTCCTGCAGTCTCCTGACATTGTGTACCTGCTTTTACAGGAATGTGACAGGGCTTTAAAAATATTAATGTCAGACATGGAGTGGCTTGTGTGCAGGTGGAGTTAGTTCAAAAAACTCCAGAGGTAAATCAAGCATGTGAAATCCGAGATTTTGTAAAAAATTTGGCTGAGTTTGCAAACAGTATAGCTAGCTCTAAAAAGACTTGAGGGTTTTTTGGTTGTCAAAATAGCACAACCAGATGGCAATAGGCTATTTTTGAACGTCAGTTACATAATTTTGCTAAATATTTTTCTTTCCCCTCCAATTCAAAATTACCCGTAACTCAGACTGCTGGTGCTGTGTATGGCAGTCTCCTGATACAAAGGCATTCCTAGTGGGCTGCCTGTGTTAGGGAGTAGGCAGGGCCAGTGTCCCTGTGAGAGGAGGGGAGCCAGGAGCCAAGATTAACCCAGATGAGATGGGGATGGACAGATGGCTTGGGGGAGTCCATGGACAGTCCCAAACAGAGCAAGCCATGAGCCAGGTTCAGGCAGAGTGTGGATCCCAGGTGAGGAAAGCTGGGGGCAGGAAGGAGTTTTGGTGTTTAGGGAGAAAGTGCATGGAAGCTTCAAGATATCTGAGGGGAACAGCAACACTTGGGAGAAGAGAAGGTGATGGATGTACAACTACAAAGGGCCCTGAGGGGTCCACAAATGTGACCAATGCAAAGGTACACAGTTTTGGAAGGAGGCATGAAGCTATTTGTCCTCTTCAAACCCTTCTCCTGCACCAGAGTATGATGATTTTTGGAAGAAAAAACATTTTGTTGCCCTAGTCTCAAGCATCCATTGCCATACCTTTAATGGTGAGAAGGGAAGAAACTGTCCCTTTCCAACTCCAAAGTGACAGGACTGCAAAGCTCCAGCTGGAGCAATCCTTGTCTGAAAGCACCAGTGCCTGCTGATGAGGTAGAAATCTCACTTCTCTGAGAACAATATAAATAGCTTTATAGAGCTTTGTTCCTCTTTAGAGACCCCAGAGATCTTTATGCAAGAGGTCAGCGTTCATTTTCTTGTTTCAGCCTGACTAGAACCGAGAAGTCAGTTCAAATAACTCTTCCTAGTAATATTTTCCCCTTGACTAGGTCATATGCATGCATTTGTCATGGGTTTCCAGTTCACCATAAACTACTCCTAGCACTGGACTAGCTGAAATAATACCAGTAGATGATTTTCCACCAGAAAAATTAATTTCTTTTCAGGAATACCTTTTTTTTTTTTTTTTTTTTTAATGACAGTATTTTGATAATCAGACTGATATTCCTGGAATGGAATTGTTGAAGGTGAAGAGTAGTTCAGAAAGGCTTTGTTCTCAAATTTGGGTTTTGTACCAAAATGGGTGCCCTAAAACTCTTTGTTAGGTATTTGATCCAAATTTTTTTATTGAAATCTGGTCTATTATTGAAATTTTAAAATAAGACATTTGCTACAAAGCAGAATTTTGGTTTTCTGCCCAGTACTGATAAGCTCTCTTCCTCAGGTGTCCTGATTCTGACTTCTGTGGTTATGAGCAGCAGTGGAGAAGGCAGCCCTCTTCTTTCTTTCTTTATGTTTTTTGGCATTTTCTTTAAGTGACCCAAAATATGTGCTTCCATACACAAATATTTCTGCAGTATCACTGAAGAGAAGGAGAAGGATTGGGTGGCTCAAGCCACTCTACTTAGCCTGGAACAATAACAAATTTTTTTCATGATGTTCTGATTTTGTAAAATATTTTGATTTGGGATTAAAGCCAAACGACCTCAGCTATTTGCACAACCCTAATTTGAGCTCTGTGAAATGGGTGTTTTCTCTATCTACTGGAAAGACAGATGATTCATCAAGCTGCAGAAATCTCATTGCTCAAATCCTCTCATGTCTCTGCTGTCACCCACAGTGTGACATTACCTCCTGCCACACATCATGTGTGGATCTGCCAGTCTCTCAAGGTCTTCTGCCTTCTTTGTGTCTGTGAAACTACTGACCCTGGACAGGTTGGGTTTGCATCTTGAGCACCTCGTGAGACCTGAGGACATTGGTGAAGTGACTGTGCAGCTATGAAAATGTTGTGTGAATGTCTAGGTCTGTCCTCTCTCCTCTCCTCTTCTTTTGCAGTTTTGCAACCCAGCTCAGCTCATACTACCAGTTGGCTCTGCCAGCTTCTGGCATTTATCTCCTGGGAGCAAAAATATGGACTCTCTGGAGCTGACTTGGCTCTGAAAGGTCGCCCAAAATCGGTGGCACCCATTTGTCCAGAAGGTTCTCCCTAGAAAGGAGGTGGTTACCCTTAGTCCCACTGCTGGCACACTACAGCTGAAGCAGTGTGCTTTGCTGCTTTTTCAGCTCTCCTTGCTCATTTGAATCACCTGGAAGGTGATAAGCAGGTATGCTCACTTCTCCTCGTTGGCATTTCCTACAAGCCTTTTCTCCCTGTGTCACATTCAAACTGGACCTTCCTCCTCCTTCATTTTATGCAACAGGTAGCCCACACCCACAAACCAAAATAACAGGGCTTGTGATTGCCCAGAAAATTTAAAAGGGAAATAAAGAAAAAAAAAATAAACCAAAACAAAAACAAAAACAAAAACCAACCAAACAAAATCAAAACAAAACAAAACCCAAAACAAACAAACAACAACAACAACAAAAAAAACAGTGACAAGGACATAGGGATCTACAACACTGTGGGAGAGCCACAGCATTACACACAGGCCACTTGGGTTCTGGGATGCTGATGTGACCAAGCTTACAGCCAAAGCAGTGGGGATGTGCACTGGAGAAAGGGGAGCCTGATCCACTGCCTTGGGGTGCAGGAAGAGCTATGTGAGCATCAGCACCTTCCCTGGGGCTCCCCTTACCACCACCCAGTGAGAATCAGTTGGGGCATGTGAAAAATTTGGGTAAGCGCACACCACAAGGTTCGGACCAGCACTGCAGAGAGGCTGCCAAGCCCTGGGACACCATGTGGGGCTCACCACAGAGGGCGAGTCACCAGTGGCAAAAGGTGACTTATTAGGGCTTCATTACCATGTGGAATTAATGTTTTACTGTGTTTGGTGGTAAGGAAGCATCCCACCATGAACTAGGTGTAGGACTCATCTGTAGACAATTTCCTTAGGTTATCCTTCAGAAGGGCCAGGGTGATAAAATAATTGGGTAACAAATTTGTCTGAACCTTGGCAAGGTGGAAATTGCAAATTATGTGAGCAGACTAGTCTCAGAAGGGCTAACACTGACAGTGTCCTAACAGGGTGCAGAACCTTTCTCCTCCAGGCCTATGGAGTTTCTTCAGTCTCATGGGTATGACCTGAATCTACTTTCTGGCTGACACCTCATGAACATGCCATTTTCAGAGCTGGTCTGTTTGGAGTTACCTGAGACTGGCTTTTCCTATAGCAGCTATCTGTTTTTATGCATAACCCCTTTTATTCTAGTTTGAATGCCCTTTTCTGGTTTAGCATAACACACTTGGAAGGAATTGAGATATTGAAGAATGGGATTGCACTTGCAATTAACACTGAACTTGAATCTGATTTGCCTTTCAAGTATAAGCATGGCACAAAAATGACACCAATAGTCAGTGGAGAGACAGTTGCCACAGAGGGAAGCCTCTGCTGTAGCAGAACCAAGCTGTGCTGATGAGTTTAGATCAGTGCTGTTTGGTATCAGAGGGATAAATAGAACATTACATTCATAGTGATGGTGAAGGAGAAGTCTTTCACCAGCTTCAGTGCTGTGCCATTTTTTACAGAAGCCAGTTTTCCTTTTCAGGTATGGCAAGGTTTACTGATGAGGAGATGAGCTCACTGCAGTGATTTACAAGTAGTGCATGGCTAGTTGGTCCTGCTTTCAAAGTCCGACATCCAGGTGTTCCTAGGCAGTGACAAACCTGTATTAGACCTGGCATGAAGTGAGACAGATGCAGCTGGAGAATTGTGCTGGCCCTGTGGTTATGAATTGGGAACACAACTTTTCTGTCACAGATGCACTCACGGTTTGGGGCCTGGTAGATGACTTCTTTATAAAGGGGAGGCTCATCATTTTTATTTTATTTTTTTTTGTGTATGTGTTTTAACCTTTAGGTGAGATGAGAAGACTGCTTATTTTCCAGTTATGAGAGGTGGGGTGCCTTCTGCCTGGCAAGGATGAGTGTGTGGCAGCAACAGTCAACATCTGTCTCTGTCAGATCAGCAAAAACTGCAGGAGATCGAGGTGTGTCATGAAGGTAATGGCTGAAAAGATGCTTGCACTGAACATGGTCCATACTCTTTCCCCTCCCAAACAGAGATGCACTTGGTCAGTCTGTCAAAGAACAACAACCAGAAAGCATGAGAGCCCTGGGAAGCTACTAGGCAGAATCAAGGCCCATGATCAATACCAATGGTGGCCCCAGGGGGTTGCTGGGACCTCATTAGAGTGAGTGCTGATAATATTCTCATCTTTATGCTGACGTTTTCTTTTCCACTCCTCCATCAGCAAAGCCTCCCACATCACCTGAGCTCAGTGTCCTGGAGAAGGGAATGCTTAAAGGTGAGGTCAAGGTAATTTCAAGAGGTGCTAAAAGAGAAAGTGAGGGCAGGCTGGCAGCCAGGAAAGGAAAATTGCTCCCATTGTTAATGGTAGAAAAGATATTAGAGAGCTTTTTAAAATGTCAAGAGTGGAGTATTGCTGTGTGCTCTTTGCTTATTGAGTAGAGTTGGAGGGACATTTGCCTTAAATACACCTTCCATACAGAAACATGTTTTTTAGTGTGCTTTAAACATAAGCTATAATAGTCTTTGGATAAAAAGGCAGTCATTATTTCTTTGAGCACACTCTCTACTACTGAGCAAACGTTCCGATGTGGCAGGATGGTGGCTTTAAAAATAGCTGTTCACTCCCAAGCCTCCGAGAGTGGCTGGGAGGTAAATTAAATGTTTGACTGTGAATAGTCATTGATGTGGTCCAAGAGCTGCAGCCAGCAAGCCCTCATTTCACTGAAGCCAGTGGAAATACAAGGCAGTGGGAAAAGCTTGCAGAAAGAGAAGGTTTGGGCATCTTCAGAAAGCTCCAAGTCCTGTGGGAGCTGGTTTTAAAAATCATTGCTTACTGAACTGCTAAAAATCACAGAAAACTGGGTGGAAAGGCATGGATAAGGTGTTATCTTGGGTGGCATATCCATGTCATTTCTCAAAGTACTTGTCCAATCTCTTCTTAAATATCCAGAGGCCCACATGCCTCTGCTCAGCAGCTCCAGCTCCACCAACCCAAAGCTCTGCTGGGTTTTGTCTGAATCTCCTCTGCTGTAATTTGAGAACATTATTTTTGTCCTACCCACAGTTGAAGTGGTGGAAAATTTATTTCTTGTTTTCTTTATGCCCTTTGAATTCTTCCTTACTTCTCCAGGAAGAAGAGACCCACTTCTTCTGACCTTCCTAAGGTCAAGTTGTGGGTTTGGGTCCTTGCTCATCCCAGCTCTTGTCCCTTCTGAACTCCCTCCAGCAAATTCAAGACCTTAAAGTGCATCCAAGCTGAACACAGTAGCTGAAGCAAAAATCTTACTACCATTGAATATACTTAAATTATTCCATGTGTCTTATCAGCAGCAATCCTGTTTGTATGTCACAGTACAGTATCTGACTTTTTTGCAACAGCAGTGTTGATTTGCAGTCGAGTTGTGACCCACTGAAACCTTCAATTCCTTTCCTACCCAGCAGATACCAAAGTAACTTCTTATCTCCTGTAAACAGGAATGCCTGTTTCTTCCTACAGTTGAGACTTCGAACTTGCCCTCATTGAATTTCATCCCACCTTTTGCAGAATATTTCTCTGATTTTTTTGGGTTACTTTACATTCACTTGTGATCCAGCATGGAGCAGCCTGCCCCATGTTAGAATATTTGGAAATATATTTGGAAATATAATAGGCATCTTTTTCTATCCCTTTATCAATACTAGTGATGAAGATACTGAAGGATGCAGGTCCCTGTCTTTTGGACTGTAAATGTCTCCATCTCTCTGTGAGTGCCTGATCACTGAGCACAGTTGAGTACAGTCACTGAAAATCGTTGTGCCCCTTACTTACAGCTGTTTGGTTACTGTGCACTGTTCCCTAAAGTGGACAGTGTCTCCTGGACCCCAGCACCAGCAACCTGTCCAAGGCAGCTGTGAGTCCATCAGCACTGGCCGTGGGCACTGCCAGCAGCACAGCTCCCCACTGCACCCACACCTTGCCCTGGGCACAGCACTCCAGCACCAGTTTGTTCTTCACCCTGAATTAAATATATTTTTTTTTTCCAATGGAAAAATACTTTACTCTGACAAGAGGGAGGAAACTCATTGGAATATTTCATTTTGGCAATTTCATGAGAGATTTCAAGAAATGTGAAAATATTGATTTTGTCTCCACTTGTCAATTTTCAAAATAAAAAATTCTTTTTTGTTGTTCTTTCAGTCAAGTTTTTCTTTTCCACTCCCTACCCTCATCAGCACCTCCCCTCAACTTTTCCTCCATCTGCTTGCCAGGGAAAGTACAATATTCAGATATTCTTTCCAAATCTTCCTTTTTCCACTGTCTAACCTTTCGAAACTTCAATTTGGAGAAGTTAAAGCATGGAAAAAAACCCTGTGAAAACAAAATTCTGATATTTCTAGGACATCTGTGGAGTCATTCTTGTGCAGGGACACAAATAGGAGAGTCCTAGTTCTAGGACTAACATTAAAAAAACAAAACATTAATGCTACTTAAAAAACTAACATTAGTGCTACTCAGTGGCCATGAGCAAGCAACAGGGAAGAAGGGAAAGCAATGCAAAAGCAAAATACATCAAAAGGCAGAAAAGCAGAGATATTTTGCTCTTACTTGGCAATGCCTAAATACATTCATCCTTTGCAAAGGGTTGATATTCTCCCCTCTCCCTGACTTTCTTTGCCCTGAGCAGGTTCTTCTGATGGGCTGGGTCTTCTCAGTCTGGTTCTGCTTCCCAAGGGGGTGCCCGTGACACAGGCATGCTGTCCCTTTCTCTCCCATCTCAGTAGGACTAGATGCATCATTTTCATACCATAGCAGCAGTAAGCATTTTCAGTAACCATACCACAGTACGAAAGCCAGCCTTTTTTAATGTTTTTTTTTAACATTTCATGCAAAGAGCCAAGCAAGAACTGATTACAAAAGTGCAAGGGATAAACTCTTCCACAAATTTAAAAAACAGCACTATTACTTTTGGAGAGGGCACAAAATGTGACTCAGACCAGGACTGCTGACTGGCGTTCAGCTGGCCAATGTGTCATCCCTGAGAGCTGCTAATGTCATCCACTAGCTAATCCCGCTCCCTACTCAAGGCAGTATTTAAGGGCCATGTTTTCAGCAGCCCTACAAAAATAGGCTTGTTTGATTGCAGGAACTGGACAAATTGCAGTATACATAGATAGCACCATGGCACAAATACTGATTTTCCACATGCAGTCAGAGACACTGAGGGTTTATTCTGAGTGACCTGCTGGAAGTGTGGCCGGAGCCACCTGAATACCCTGCACTAAAGGCTGCAGCTGTACCTGCAGCCCACACTGACACAGTGAACACTCACCATGCTTCCCAGGCTGCAAGGATTACTGTGGACGATGGCAAGATTTCTCTCGCCACCTTGAAACAATGAGAAATTCTTTACAGTGAGGGTGGTGAGGTAGCAGAATGGGTTGCCCAGAAAAGCTGTGGCTGCCCTATCCCTGGAAGTGTTCAAGGCCAGGTTGAATGGGGCTTGGAGCAACCTGGTGTAGTGGAAAGTGTCCCTGTACCTGGTAGGGTGTTGGAACTAGATGGTCTTTAAGATCCTTTCCAACCCAAAGCATTCTATGATTCTATGAGTCTTCAAGTCCCCATTGTCTCTACCCTTTCACAAGCTCATGTGGAGGGTATTTGCGGGCTGTTTTTCTTCCTTTTCCTTCCTTGCTTGCTTCTTAGAGGATATCTTAACTAAAATATTTTTTGGTTAAGAATTTAAGATGAATGTGAGCTGAAAAGATACATCTCAAGCTTCTCTGAAATCTGTGCTGGTTTGGATCAAGGTCTACCTATGCTCTTTAAAAAAAGGCAAACTAGGGATCCCCATCCCTTTCATGGCAAACAAAGGCAAATGCCTTCCTTGTTCTGCTAAACAGGAAGCAAAGAGGCAATTCCCCATGTGCAGGAGTGACAGTGGAAGAGGGAAGGGAACATATCACAGATTTTATCCTGATTCATTGTCAGCTTCTTTGAAGACCCTGTTTTGCTCAAATGGGAGAACAAAAATAGGGTGGCTTTTCTCTTTGTGCCCCACAAGTGCCAAGGTGCAGAACTGCATGTTTGAGCTTATGAATGGTGTTTTGCACAGAACCACCTCCTGTTCCAGCTCCTGGCCTCAAAAGTTGGTTCCCAGGTGAGCTTAGAGGTCTATCATAGGTTCCTAAGGAGTTTTGGGAGGGTACCTCAGTTACCTTTAATCTGCTACTCTCTCACCACAACAGAACATCTTTCTTTTTCTCCTTTCATTTACATACCAGAATAACCTCTGTGTTATTATTTCCTGTGAGCTGAACTAACTCAGCCTGTTCTTGGCAGTCCTCACTGATTTCTGAGCCATGACCATCAGCAGTATCATCACCAGTTGTACTTGCTGTCCAGGCTGCTGTGAGGCAATAGAGCCTCCCACAGTGATATGACTCTTTCAGCACATCTCTGCCTGGTATCACTGCAGCAATATTTGTCCATGATCAGATGAGTTTGTTTCTTCCCACTCTCTCCCAAGCTCAGCCTTGACTGAGCACCACAAGAGGTTGCTCAGGGAAGCTGTGTTGTCTCCTACCTTGAAGACATTCAAGACCTGATTGGCCCTGAGAACCATGCTTTCAGTGCTTTTCATGTTGAAAGCACGCTGCCAGTGCTGTGGCTGTTCCTATGGCTTGTCAGACAGTAAAGATGACAAACTCTGGGTTTTTCTAACACTAAACAACTTGAGTTTCCCACACCTTTTTTCAGACAAACTGATGGATTTTATGATGACCATTGATAAGTTGCACTTATTTCAGAGTTGTTGGAAATGCCCTGGTGATTTGTTTTTTCTTCATGTCTCTGTTAGAAATGTTTTATTTTCCAGTTCTAGGTAAGCAAGAAAAAATATGACTCCCCCAACTCTGTTGTCGGATTTGGTATAATTAAGTTAATTACTGACATTTTTTCTATACTTTGTAATTTCAGCCTAAAGACATGTTGAACTCTACAGCTCTGAATACCCAGGTAGACTGGAAAGACCAACCCATTCTCAGCTAGATTGAGGTGGAGGCACAATGACAAAAGAAAACTTCAAATACACTACTTCATTTAACCATCTCGGCAACCATCTCTTTACCACTCGGAAAACGTTTTGTAAGGTTTTTTAAAGGTTTGTCCAAAGTTTTGGGCGTCTTTCTCGTTTTTATCTGCTGAATGAAGATCTCATACTCTCACTTCTCAGTCTGATGAAGCTGGAGACACAGGATAGGTACTCGTATAGTAATTGTGAAAGACAACATTTACTGAATAACCTGAAGCAGAGAGGTAAGTGATTGCAGACATCTTTATTATCTGCTATTAATTGGCATAACTGTTGCACAGACCTGTTGGTACCACGGGATGCAACAGTGAAAGATGAAATCATGGTAATTGTAATCTCCCCACAAGCTATCATTTAATTTACATTTTAATTAATTTATGTTGAAGCAATTAAAGGCATGAAGGAAAGAACGTGCCAGTGTCAATTAAGGGCTGTGAGTCAAAGAGGAGAGTTTGGTTCAAGGCAAAGTTCATATGTGACTTTTCTAAGTTCTTTGGAAACTTGAATAAAAGAAGACAGGTTTAGAGTCTTCCCCATTTTGAGTGAGAGCTTGTTTCCTTAGTTTTCAAATGGGGAAACTGAAGCAGAGAAAATGTGAACATCAGTTTCTTTAGCTCAAGGAGAAGAACTGCAGCAGAGCTGGAAATCAGATCCTGAGCTCTTGAGCAATCCAGGTAAGTATCTTCCTTACAAGAGCATTCTTCCAACTGGCACACAAAAAGGAATTATGAAAGATATGTGTGTTTTTGTGAGTAGGGTGACGTCTTTGCTACACAGATCTCATAACCTGGCCTTTGGCTGCTCAGCCATTTGGTGTTGTCAGAAAATGGCTCTTACTGAAGAGGGTTTTGATAAGTCTTATGATTTTAATATTTATTGTTTTCTTAAAATTTCAGATCCTTGATGCAGAAACTTCACTTCTTTTTAAATTAAAAAGAACTAAAATGTATTTTTTATCACACCCAGTGTACCATATCTTGAGTTTTTCAAGCCCCTTTCTCAACTCTGAACGACAGATTTGGGACTTTCAATGTTGCTGATGTTGCACATCAGATAGAATGAACCTGGAGGTGGTGAAATGCTCCAAGGAGTTGTGGTCACACCAACAGTGTGACCTTGAAGATGGCAAGAAGTGGCTGCCCATTAAGAAGGGAGACAGCAATGCTGATTTCACTGCTTTGGACCATATATTTGTTCAGCTTTGAGTGCCAAAGTGGAGAAAGGAGCTTGGGTTTGCCATAACAGGAAATGCAAACATCTGAAAACTGGGTGGTTTCCAAGCAGCAGCAAACACAGGTAACTGCTTACACTGGTGAGGGGGCTCAGGCACCAGCAGGTATCAGGCTAAATCTGTGCTGAGGTGCAGCAAAGATATGACAGGGGATTTATGATCTTTTTGCAGGGAATTGTCTCTTCTGGTGTTATATTCCTATAAAATCTATGAGGGAGGACACAGGGCAGAAATCTTTCTGTTAGCTTGGCACAGAGAGGGATGGCACACAGCCCTGCCTGGGAGGTGATGGAGGGAGAACTGTTCCCCAGAAAGGTGTCTATGCAGGAACACCCAGCTGCTGGGCTGGGGAAACCCAGAGAGAAACACCATCTTTGCAGCAGCAGTCTGAACTCAAAGCATCATTTACTTCTATTCTGATTCTTTTCTGCACCAAGGGGCTTTCTGTTCCCAAAACCTGGCTCTTGAATTTCGTTTACTTAGAGAGCTCAGGGTGGGAAAAAGGGCTAGGGGGCTCCCTTGCAGATTCATCTGACTTACATCCATCATGAGAGGCACTGACACCAGTGTGGACTGCTCTCCGTCCCTCCCTGCTGCTCCTAGCCCTGGGCGGGCTCCTGGATGATCCAACGGAGTGTGCTCTCTGCCTTCTCCCAGAGCCTCAGGGATGCTCTGTCCCTGCCTGGATGGGGCTGCTCTGGCTGCTGTGACCCTCCAGTCAATCAGCATTTTTTCACATTATTGTAACCAGACACACGTGAGATTTCTGAGCTAGTCCTGGGCGGGGCGAGTCTGTTCTTTACCTTCACAGCACGGCGGTAGAGAAAGCTGCTAAAAACAGGCAACTCCCGGCTAGCAAGGGCTGGGAACGGGCGGGAGTTTCCTGCGGGGGTTTGGGTTGTGTCCCACGGCTGGTGGCTGCGCTGGAGAACAGGGGCCGTGGTGGCTCCGGCGGGGACACGAACGCTGCACCAGCTGCTGGGGGGGACGGCCAGGGCAACAGCAAGGAGCAGCCAGAGAGACGATTATCTTTGTCCTGGAAGGAGGAGATGGGGTGGAAAAAAACATTGAAAGATGGGATGAAAACCAACCAGGAGAGCAAGGTCTGTGGGCCAAATCTGCTGCAGCTGCCAGTGTCATCAATGGCAGGGCTGGCGGTGGGGCGGGAGCCACCCTTTCCAAACACGGCAGAGGACGTTGGATGCTCTCCCAGGAGCAGTGCTGCAAACCCACCCAGAATGCTCACGACACAGGCAAAGAGAAATATTATTCTCCCATTTAAAAACTAAAAAGTCTGATAAGATATCAAGAAAATGGTGCCGGCTCAGCGCTGCTCCCGGGGCATCCCGCATGTCCCCCGACTTTGGGACAGAGGCAGATGTCACACTGGGTGTGGCAGTGCGGGTGCCCAGGGAATGAAGCGATGCTCTCCGCCAGGGAGCTGCTGGGAGGATGAAGGCAGAGTGGGATGCACGGGGCTGCTTGGATCCTCCATCTGCAGGAACAGAGCTGTGGCTTGGCCTCGCAGCAGTGACCATCAGGTTCCAGCTGCGTGGACCTGGTGCAGTTCCTCCTGCTGATGAAGCACCCGTTTCCCATATAGCTCGTGTCCTTTTCCTGTTTCTATGCAGATGGTCCCAGTCCACTGCTGCAAGGGAGGAAGCTGACCTCCCACGTCAAGCTGAGCACAGGGACTGAGGTCTCCTTGCATGACTCCCCAGTTCACCTTTGGATCTTAAGCCACAGCAAGCCATGTGCTGCCAGGCCCTGACCCATAGGAGGTGTTCCCAGACTTTCCTCCTCTGCCCCTGCTCCCATGCTGTCCTGCCCATCACCTTCCCTGCTGCCTGTGAAGGTTCAGCTGCATTTTCCAAGCTCCAGGTGATACAAGCACTGACACGTGTTCAAATCTAAGCCTGCAGATCATTAACATGGGGGAACAGTTTAGTGAGGAGAAGTGAAAAATTTATTAATGTTCTTTTCATGTTGAAATTATACTTCTTCTCCATAGGCTGAGTGATGAAAGAGAACAGCTGTGTCAATAGTCAATAATGGGAGGGGAAAAGAGTTGTTTATAACCAGAGAATGTTCACAGGCTTTGTTTGAAGCTGTGTGTGGTTCCAGCATTAAAGCAGATGACACCAAATTGGGAGGGAGTGTTGACCTGATGGAAGGCAGGAGGGCTCTGCAGAGTGACCTGGATAGGCTGGAGAGATGGGCTTTTTATCCAATGGGATGAAGTCCAACAAGGCCAAGTGTTGGGTCCTTCACTTTGGCTGCAATAACCCCCTGCAGCACTACAGGCTGGGGACAGAGTGGCTGGAGAGCAGCCTGGTAGAAAGGGACCTGGGGCTTTGGATTGACAGGAAGCTCAACATGAGCCAGCAGTGTGCCCAGGTGGCCAGGAAGGCCAATGGCATCCTGGCCTGTATCAGGAATAGTGTGGCCAGCAGGACGAAGGAAGTGATCCTTCCCCTGTACTCAGTGCTGGTGAGGACACACCTTGAGTGTTGTGTTCAGTTCTGGGCCTCTCAGTTCAGGAAAGATACTGAGGTGCTGGAGTGGGTCCAGAGAAGAGCAGCAAGGCTGGTGAAGGGACTTGAGCACAAATGTTATGAGGAGAGGCTGAGAGAGCTGGAGTTGTTTTGTCTGGAGAAGAGGAGGCTCAGGGGTGACCTCATCACTCTCTACAACTACCTGAAAGGAGGTTGTTGACAGGTAGGGTTTGGTGTTTTCTCCCAGGCAACCAGCAATAGGACAAGAAGGTGCAGGCTTAAGCTCTGCTGGGGGAAATTTAGATTGGATATTAGAAAGAAATTCTTTACAGAGAGAGTAATCAGACATTGGAATGGTCTGCCTGGAGAGGGGGTGGATTCACCGCCCCTGAAGGTTTCTAAGACGAGACTGGATGTGGCTCTTAGTGCCATTATCTTGTAATCACAGTGGTGTTGGATCAAGGGTTGGACTTGATGATCTCGGTCATCTTTTCCAACCCAGTTGATTTAAAAAAAAAAACCATAAAAATGTATTGAGGGAGTGGGAGGTGCAGGTTTGCTCAGAGCAGCCCCCAGACACTGTAAGGCACATGTAAAACTGAGCCGCGGGAAAGTCCCAGAAGGTGAGGCCGAAGTGTCAGTGAAGATCAGAGATCAGATGCCAATCAAGATTTCCTACCTGGGACTTTTGGAATGCAAAAGGTGTTCGTCTATGCTGCTGATAAAGCGCTGCTTATGAAGGAAAAGAAGCAGATTGGGGCAGATGTCACTGAAGGAAGAAAAACAAATGTCAGGCGAAATCTCAGGCAGGAGGTTTATTCTTGTGCTGGCCAGAAGGTTCTGGAACATATGTACTGGAGTAGAGTTAAAGAGCAGTGGCTGCTTGGTCCTGCAGGGACTGCAGCCTGCAAAAGGGAGCTAAATTCATATCCCTTGCAACTGATTTGTGCAAGTTGAGGAGGATTTTGAAAATAACTGTAATTTTTTTTCAGATTTTTCATCTCCATATTCACCCATTTTCCCCTTCAAATGCTTACCCATGCAGTAGACATTCCTTGTTTATTTACTCCTCCTACAATCCCAGGATAATAACAACTGCTTACATTAGAGTTCAGGTTGTTTATCCACTGCTTTCTTTAGCAGACAAAGCCTCATAAACACTTTCGTAGGTAAAATACTGGAGCTGCACATTTTAGGCAAGTTGGCAGGTGATGCAGAAGGTTTTACTCTGAAATTTAGAGACGTCAAATAAAAAAGGTCATCTCTCTGTCGTCTGAATGAATGTTTTTCCGTGTATTGCTCAATGTGATTATGCCAGAGAGAGTAGAGAGAAAATATTTCTGTGTTCTTTTCAATTTTCTTGGAAATCCCTCAAGACCCCAGTGTCACAAGTTTTGCATGTAATTTTTTTTGTATCTATGCAGTGAGACTCTTTGTTTCCCTTAGTTTTAAACATCTGCTCAAAAATTAGATGGATATTCCTCTAGAAGCATCTGTTTTTCTCCATTAACTAAAAAGATAGTATCTTGATGTGTGCAAATGGCTACAGTTAATGCAGGGCACCTGCCTGCCAGCCAGCCACCTCCCCTCTCTGGCTCCTTTTTAGCTGATTTCCAAGAGTTTTATCCATATCTCAAGTGTTTTGCCAAAGACACTAAAGGGACGTTGATTCTACTTTGCTGAGTGTGTGTTTTGGGTCCGTCTCTCACTGTTGAGGACATCTTTCACTGAAATCACTGTTTGAATGTACTTGGATCTTCACTAGCCTATTTGTCCCTCCCTAGGCAGTTGCTGAAGGCAAAGCTCACCCCGGTTTGTTATTTCCAGCTTTCCAACCCCTTGATGCCTGAGCAGTGGGTCTGGCAGCAGCCTCTTCCTGGCTGCTGGTGCACTGTGTGTCCATCTGTGAGCACTGCTGGTTCCAGCTCAGCTGGTGGACAGGTACCCGTGTGTCACCACGGGTCATGTAGTGAGCAAACAAAGTGTGCAGAGAGGAAGCCCTCCCTGCCTGCAGGTACATCTGAAGGCTTTGGTTTTTGTGTCCTTTATATTTCATGGAGCAACTTGGAGGTCCTGAGTTATTTATTGTGGTATTTAATCTCCTCACTGCTCCTTTGGGCAAATCCACACCACTTCTAGAAGGGCTGGGAGAAAAGCCCTCCAGAACATAATGGCAGAAATTATGAAACTCATCGAAGATGGCACTTGATTAGTGACCTCCTTCATGCCCTATCCTCTGCATTTGATGTGGGCAATCAGAAGGTGGTGTTGCCAAGGCTACGGGCTCTTGTCAGTCTGCCTTCCAAGTCCTCTGTGGCTTTTCTTCCCCCTCTAATTGTGCCCAGACGTTCTGTTTAAATACCATCTGCTTCAGCTGCAATTTGCACAAGTGTCCCAAAGGGCTTTGCTCTTGATTCTCTGATAAGCTGCCCTTTGTATGCAAACCCTCTACAAGATGGTCTTGTTACAGGGAAAATACACTTGTCTTTGAAGAATGATAAAACAAGGCTGTGAAGGAACAAAAGACAAGCAGGTCAAATCTGAGATCAATGTTGCCTGATCCAGATTCCACTGCAGATAATTCCTGAAAACAACTTGTGATCAAGCAGTAAGGCAAGAATTTGTCATAACCACTGAAAGAGTTAATAGAAAATCCAGTGTGTATTAAAGTACCCATCTGCTGTCCACTGCTGCCTTATTCTGGAAGAGAAATTCCAATTGGTGCCAGCAGGATTGTCATGAGGAGTAGCAACTTTGCCACTGTGCTCCACAGCACCAATGTGAATCAAACCAGGTTTGAAATTGGCTGAGTTTCATAGGTTGGATGCTGATCTATTTCTGCTTGCAGCCTCTCTTCCCACAAGTTTGGTTTCTTTCATATAAAAACAAATTTAAGGTAGGCTAGTGGTATTGGTACTTGCACAGAACATCCCTTATACAACCAGTCCATCCCAACACCATTAGAAAATTCCTTAAAAGTAGGACTAGTCCCTTCTCAGCAGGTTCATGGAAAGATATTTTTTGCAGTGACTAACCAGTACCTAAGCATTTTTTGCAGTATACAGGAAGAGTATATAATATCCATATCAATAGAATTTATTAATATTTTCAGGTTCCTCCTTTTTGCTGTTTCTCTTGTTCTCCTACAGCATGTTTAGGAATACTTTTGTGGATACCATCATCTTTGGAAAGGTCCGTCAGCATTCTGCTATGGATTGTTCTGCTAACACTACCTGTAATTCAAGCTGCTTGCCTGAAGCTTCCAATTATAAGACCCTTTAATCCTCTTTGTTGAGTTTGCAGCCTTTTCCTTTTTGGGCTAAAATATAACATTAAGAGAGGTAGGTCAGAATATATTTACTGTATACCTAAAAATGTTAACCTTAAGTAGCAGTTTCTGAGAATAAAGCATAAGAAAGGGTAGTGTTTTTTCCATTTTATGAAAGGATTGCAGGAGTGATTTGAAATTTGATGGATGTGTTGTATCAAGACCATCTTACTCTGTGAAAATTTCTCTAAATTGAGCTAAATGTGTGAATCTTCAACATTTTCACAGTTTGCATGAGAAAGGCTTTCAGAAATTTCACAGGTGATTTCGGAAAGCCTTTCTATTCCACAAGCTCTGTGCACTGCAGGGAAAGTTGCCTCCATACCTTCAAAGCAACACTGTACTCTCAGTTCCCTATAGTCACTTCTGCACATCATCAGAGCTCTGAGTCCAGGCTGGAGCTTCCATCAAGATCCAGCAGGAGCAGATGTTCTCTTCAAACATAGCCAGCAAAGAAATTTTTGCTTGATGCTCTGTCTTATATCACTTTATATCCTGGACAAAGTGGTGTACCTTGTGTTAAGTCAGAGAAGGGTTGTTAGGGAAAACTTGGAGCTAATTCTCACAAGGCTTCTCTTCTGAATGTGATTCAGTCAGACCAGCAGGGTCTTACCTGTCTCTTGGACTTTATCACTGATGACTCCATGGGTCAAGGCAGAAACAGACCCCTGGAAAAGGAGCACATCTCCCATTTTCTCTGACTAATGCATGAATTTGCTCCTGATGTCTCTGCACATTCAGCTGACTCCCTGATTGATGAGGTACCTTCACTCCTGTGTGCCCTGGGCTTTTTCCTTCAGCTAATCAGGTGGGAGAATGGTGAGTAGAAGTAATAATGGACAGAAGACCTGTGAGGAGTAGAGTTGAGCAGGAGATGACTCACTCACAGCCGTCTGCATGGTTGAGGAGAAATGGGCATGTGACCTGTGTAGGAATTTCTGGTCCTTGCCCTTTGGTGTGGGTTCATAGTGAGACAGATGATTAAATGATCCCTAACCAAGGGAAGCTCTTAAACCACAGGGAAAACAGAAGAGTAGGGGTGTAGTTATAGAGGACTAAAATAGTTGCAGGAGTTGGGGTTTCATGGACCTTGGACAAATACCTTTGACAAACACACTTCACCTCTTCGGGGCTGTTAGGTCTTTGTCAGTGCACAAGGCCAGTAAGGATGGAGAACGGTAAACCAGAGAGGAAAAAGGGGGAAAGGGGGCACACAGGGCAGAAAGCAGGACACCACACCCAAGCAGAACTGGGTATGGTCTCCTGACTTCCATCTGGCAACCAGGTTTGTCTCTGTGTGTAGAGGAGGCAACAGGCCAAAAGACACTTAGATTTGTGACTGATCACATAAGTAGGGCAGTTGGTGGCATGTTCTTACAGACCTCTCCCTTTCTAGAAGACTGGACAACCTTCTCAGATGGAGCTGACACCTCTCTCCCCTTCAGCACACAATCCACGGGAACTGAAAGCCAATGGGACTGGACTCAAGTGACTCATGTTCAGTAGGAGTCAAATGCTGAAGAGTTGAGTGGAGGGTAGTTTTCTCACACACCCTGAGCAAAGGGATTTGTGGTGCTGGCGGATTCTGCTGGGTGTGCTGAAAGGTCAGCAATGTTTCAAGTCAACCAGCCAATAGCTATTTTTGGCTCCCATTTTGCAAACCCCACATCAGAAACAAAGAGTTATTTTGGTCCATCAGGATTGCTCTGATAACTTTGCTCAGTACAATGTTAAATAACCAAGCCCCACAGGAATAACAGCACTGTTTTATAATCTCATATTATCAGATATATAGAGGCACGCCGGGGTGGGTGGGAAGAGGGGAGAGTTTAAATCTTTTAATGAATACAAAGGAATATTTATATTATTCATATCATCATAGTCCACATATTGTGAAGATTTGGGATATTGTGTAGGTGTGCACAGAGGTGTGGATTTTTAAACAAGGGGGTACTTGTCCCAACAGGAGAAAATAGCAATATCTGTTGTCATCCACCACCTTTTAGCAATGCCAGTGCACAATGTGGCTGATGTGACAAGGAGCAACTGAGGTGCCTGTAGAGCCCCACTCCCACACGCACTGTCACCATGGCTTCCTCCACATCTGTGTTGTGAAAACACCTCCTTTACCCATGACAAACCCGGTGGAAGTGGAGCATGTTGATTTGTGAGTCACTGGTAGCACTGCTACAGCAACAACCATGGAGAGAAAGTCCCACCTTCTTACTTTCTGTGGTTTATGCCACACAAGACCCAAACAGAAACAGCACTGCTGTCTGCTGAGCACTGTATAGACTCAGGAAAGTCAGCCCTTACCCAAAGACCTTGAAAATGCCCCTGGAGAAGACAGATAAAGGAAAGAGAAAGAGAATCTTAAAATGTCCAGTTTATAGCTGGAGAAGTTAAGCACAGATCATCTGCTCAACACCTATCAGATTCAGTGGGGTTTTTTGTTTGTTTGTTTTTTATTTGCTATTTAGATGTCAAAGAAACACCTGTATTTTCAAGCAGAATCTCCATGGCAGGTGATCACCACATGGAAAATATCTATTCTAAAGTGTCCAGGTGGTAGCAGTGAGAAACTGACCTCCTCTAGGAACACAGAACTTGTCATCTGAGAGCTGGACACCTGGGAGCCACTTTCCTCTAATTACCTGTCAGTGGTGTCAGGGAGGCTGGTGTTGGATGAGTCACTGAGGCAAGATTCCCTGAGCACCAGGCCTGGGACAATGGTTCATCTTTTTATTAAGCCCATCTTTCCAACACTCAGAGGGCTAAAGGGAGAACTCCCCTCTGTCTAGTGTTCTTTAATCAGCAGTGCATAATTGTGGAGAAGAGGCAAACTCTTCTCATATGTGTGTAGTGAAAGGGCAGAAGAAAACAGCTGCATATTGTAGAAAGGGATGGGACATAAGGAAAAACCTTATTTAAGAGGGTGGTCAAGCAGGAGACCAGGAACCACATTCTCATGTGCTGATTCCATCCTCAAAGATGTTCAAGATTTAGCGTGACACAGCCATGAGCAGCCTGCTCTACCACCAAGGCAGCTATTCTTTAAGCAGGGTTGGACCAGATAAACTCTGTAGATCCCTCCCAATATAAATTATGATGCAGTTTTTCTGAGTTATAAAAGGTCACTGGCATGCTCCTTATCCCGCCTGCTGCCATCACTTCCAGACCCAGGGGCTCAGCTGTCTGGTGCACGCAGTGGGATGTGAGGAAGCCTCAGGAGTTTTCATGTCTGCCTGAGGGATATGACCTTGTTTCCTGCCTCAGAGGTGATTGCTCTGTAAAGCTCTAGGGAGTTGTGAGGCTGCAGTTGATTTTCAATACCTTAAAAAGCAAAAAAGTCACTATGCTTTGCACTCAACATCAAAGGGCCATTTGTCTGCAAAGAGAAAAGAAAGACCCGGTATACAGCTGTTTAGGGCAGCTAGCTGGAAGGTAAATGTGAATTTAAAAGTGTTTTGTAGTGATAATTCACTAGACAAAGGGTTGAAGTCCTGGAGTCTCCCTTTCCCATGTCCCCAAATCTCCCCAGATACCACCCTTGAGCTGTGTGCTTTCCAGCTGACCTGGTGGAGGGGAGGCCCTGAGATTCCTTTCTCTGCTGACAGGGCTGTTCCCTGTCACGGTGGGAAGAGGGGAAGGCTGGGTTAGTCCCAGGAAGGCTCCTGTCTGCAAGCACTGAGCAGAGGCAAACACCCTTTGACACCAGTGTGTAAGTTGCTGGGAGAGGCTGGACTAGAACCACCTCCTTCCTCAGGATTTCCTGCAGCAAAACTTGAGCTTCCCAGTGTGTATAAGACTGGCTGTGATGAGTCCCAGGCACTGCATCTTCCCATGTGCCTCCTAGGGAGCTGCCATGACTCCTTTGGTGATTCTGCAGGGTGCACAGAAGTCTGGCACTGAGGTTGATCGTGTCTGGGTTTAGCACGAAGAGACTCAGGGATTGGCCCAGCACTACAGAGTCAGCTTGAAGTGATGACAGAACATGGGTTTCCAAGGCAGCATCACTAACTAGGGTTTATTGCTCACTAGATCACATTCTTTTCTGGAAATCTAGCACCTGGAGTCATGAAACAGTGAGAATCTCAATTTGGGGATTTTCTAGAAGTTGTTCTCAGCCCTTTGTGCTGGAAATTCAGTACCTCTTCTCTTCCCCTGCTGTAAAGAGCAGTTAGGCAGCCCAGATCCACTTGTTTTAAATCTTGCACTTTTGAGTCAAAATTGTGGAACTTTTGAACACCTGGAGATGGCAATCCTGCAGCCCAGAGGTCCTTGTGCCTAGACCACCCAGCCTTTGCATACATCTGCGCAGATACATGTGTCTTCAATTTGTAATGTATTTTGCAAAAGCTGTTCCAATTTCTTGAAACAGGCACTTCATATCTTGAAGATTCGCATTCCTGAGCACTGGCCTCTTTTCAAGAGTTCATGGGCTTTTTGTCTCTGTGATGGAGAGGTTGATGTCACTCGGTCAGAAGGAAGATAATATATGCAGTTGCATATTCAAGTTATTCATCTTCTGCAGTGTTGAACAGGCTTCTTAAATGATGCCTTTATCCTTTGCTCAGCTTTCAAAATGAATATCCCAGAGAGGTCTGCATTTTCTGTCTCAGAAAGATGTTCAAGCACAAGGAATCAAAAAGAGCACGATTTTCGAAGAACTTGTATGAGCAATTTATGGCTTTGCTCCTTCCAAGATGAAAATCATGATGTAGCCTATAAATTTACTAAGATCTTTGCCTTTAAAACTCAGCTTGTGACTTCTTGTGAGAAACAAGAGGACTGCTAGGTATAAATCAACATGTGCTAAATGGACTTCAGAAAGAGAAATCTGGTCCAAAGGGCGTGCTCTTTGTGGTGGTGTTAAGCTGAGCTTGAACCAGGTGTTGCCATTTTACTCATCTGTGCACACAAAACCCTCTGGCATGAGTTCAGTAGCACATTCAGCCAGGTGAGATGGTGTGAGTAGGAGCAGAGTCAGCTTGCAGAGAAGATCCAGGCTTAAAAAACCCTTGCTTCGAGCACACCTATAATTTTCCAGCTATGCCAAGAGATGCTTTCCCAGCACTGTTCAAGGGAAAGAGCAGTTGGTTTGGGACAGCTCAAGAGCCTCATTACCCCATGGCTCACACCCAGCCTTGGGCACCCCACAGTCAGCGATGGTCATCAAAGTAGCTGATGTGATCACATCAAGGAGTCACACCATGAGAGAGATCCTGAACAGCTCTGCTGGGATAGAGAGGGGAACAAAAAGTTAAAGTGCTATGGAGAAACTGTCCCATGTATATTCCTGATTAGTTTACATTGAAATACGGCTGCTGACAGGTTATTTTGGTGAAAAAGGCAAGAGCTCATTGTGTCCCTCATTCTGCTGCCTACTCCACATGGGTGGAGTTTCACTGAAATTGGCTGGAGCCCTTCCATGTACAGCAAACGGCAGGATTAGCAGCGATGTTTTGCAAATATCCCTCTTACTCAAATAACTCATGAACTAAAATGCTCCACTGAACTGCAGTCACCAGTAGGATTGATTTAGTTCATAGTTTCTATGGTGAGCAGTATGTTTCTGGAAGCTGGGCTGTGTACTTTTCCTTCCCTTAGAGACATTGTGTTGAAGAAACTGGAGATTGTTAGGTGTTTTGAAACATGTTCTGCAAAAAATGTTCCCTTTTGAATGACTGACAATAAGAATTATTTTGTATGATGTTACAGGCTGTGGGCTAAATTGCATGGCTGAATGATTATCTAGGAAGATATAGAGTTGCTAAAACTACATACAAGTTCATAAAACAACATAACATTGCCTGAGTTTGCAGATCAGTAAGTCACCACAGAACAGAGGAATCTGAAGAGCTTGTGGCACCACACACGATGCTGGGCAGTGGTGGGACTGAATGCCACATGATACAAATCTTAGTATTAAGGCACAGAATCCTGGAACAACCAGAGTGGGAAGGGACTCATAAGGTTCTTTGACTGGTTCTGTGCAGAACAGCCCCAGGAGTCACACCATGAGAGAGTTGTCCAAAGGCTTCTTAAACTCTGTCAGGCTTGGTGCCATGACCATTTCCCTGGGGAGCCTGTTCTAGTAACCAACAATCCTCTGGGTAGTGAATCTTCTCCTAGTATCCAACCTAACCTGCTCTGACACAACTTCAGACCGTTCTTTCAAGTCCTGTCACTGGTCACCACAGAGAAGAGATCTGTGCCTGCCCCTCTAATTGCCCTCATGAGGAAGCTGTAGACTGTGAGATCTCCCCTCAGTCTCCTCTTCCCCAAGCTGAACAAAATGACCTCAGCCACTCCTTGTATGGCTTTCCTTGTAGACCCTTCACCAGGTCCCTCCATAGGACACAGAGCAGAGAGGCAAGTCTCATTGATAGCTCTGACAAAAGGTTTGCTGTTTGTCCCTCTGCTTTTTTCTCTGGAGCTCAAGCCTAGGCCAGAAAGGTCCCAGAGCTGTCGCAGCACCTGCCAGTGACTGTGGTAGTGGGTGACTGTCGTGTCAGCCCCATCAGCAGATGGGGGTGAAGAGAAGGCAGAGCAGAAAGGTGTCAGGTACATGTGGGCTGGGAAAGGCCAGTGATTCAGTTTGTACATGTAGGTTTGGTGGCACTTGGGAAGGTCTGAGCACTGTCATCTGCTCAGGACAGGCAGCACAGTTACTGCCAGCCACAGGGCTTCACCAACCACCACTACAGCTGCAGGTTTGGCTCCTCAGTTCTCTCAGCTGTTCATGTCCAACAGAGGCAGCTGCGTCCTGGAGAGGAGAGATGGGTGTGTAGCAACATCAGTCGACTGCTGATAGGAACGTAGAATATTTGAGCTATTTCACTTTCTGTGTATAAAGCTCAGTGTCAGCACCAGAAGTGCAACACAAAAGCAAATGTCAAAAAGGAGAACAGTCAAGAACTGAAGAGTTTCTGGCAACTAAATGCATGTTTCCGCCCATTAGTTTGAAGATGCAATCCCTAAATCATGCCAGCCTCGACAGTATGTTTTATGCAAACTGTTACTGTCTTCAGGAGCTGCAAATAAAAATACTGTTGTTAAACTCATGCTCTTACATCATGTGTGATTCTTGTCCAATTTGCTAAGCAGCAGTGTACAGTGTCAAACTGTGTGGGCACTATTTGGAAGTCTTTTGTAATTTTAAACATTTCTGAAATGTTAGGCATATAAATTACTGCTTTTAAGTTTGGGGTGACAAGGGAAAAACATAGGAGTGCTACTGCTTTTAACCAATGTATCAATTCAATGCCATGCTCTTAGCAGGGAACACTTAAAAACTGCTCAGCAACCTTCTTCATGCCCCTAGAAGAGGCAGAAAACATGTCTGTGAGAACACTGTTTCTTGGACCAGACCCCACCGATGAGAAAGTTTGTCAATCCCACGGTGTACACAACTGTGTGTGTCAGATGTAGAAATGCAGAACACTTTACTGAGGAAAAGTAGGTGCTTGCAGGACAGTAAAAGTGGAGGGGTTCAAAATCTGGGGACCAAAAATCTTCTTGTGTAACTTCAGCTCAGACAGATGAAGTGGCTACACCTATGTTTGTGGTGGAACAAGAACCAGAACAGAGGTCTAAGGGGCTCCTACAACCCAGCAAGAGACACTTCTCCCCCTTGGTTAATCCATCTTCTTCTGAATCATTTATGGATGTTTTGAGGCTGCTTATGAAGTTCAGAGGCATTAGGCTGAAGAAGAAAGTGCAGAGAGGCGTTGCATGTGCTGTCAGCCCCCCGGTGGTGTGTCCATCTGCTCTCGTGCGCTAACGAAGACCTGCTGCGCGATGCCTTTCAGGAAGCTCCACTCTTCAGGGTATTCTGCATTAATCTTTAATATGCACTCTGTGTGCTAGTCATGTAGGAATTCAGACAGAAACTAAGTTGCTTAGCAAAGATGGGGCATATTGTCTGACTTCTTCTCCTGGCTGTGGGCCAAATCCACCACCCTCTGGTGCAGAAGAGATCAGCCTTGGCTAACACTCCCTTTTGCAAAATTTTCCAAATTGGAGAGGAAAACAAGTCAGGACTGTAAGGGATCCCATCCTGTGTTTTTTGATCCTGCCTTTTGTTGAGCTACCTGATCTCTTCAAGAAGGCACATAAGGAAAATTCCCAGTGGAGATCCAGCAAAGCTGCCAAGAAATGCACACCGGATGAATGGGGTCACAATCACTTCAAATGTTAAGCTCCAGTAACAGTCCAAGTGTCCATATTTGGTGTATTACCTGTGTAGAATCAAATCTACAAAGTCAAAGGAATTACCTCTGTACATACCTGATCTCTGAGGAACATCGGTTTGAAGGTTCATGAGCACAACTTCACCACAGCTGGACAAGTAGCATGGATGCAACTGGGGTTGATTTGTGCCTTTTTGATAAAAGTTGAGTATGTGTTAGCTGGTTTTGCATTGGACACTGGAGATTCCTGTTCTTTCACATATATTGTTTGCAGAGTATTTTACTTTGCATTGATAGCAAATCATTTCTCAGAGGGTAACGGTGTCCTAAATAAAAAATTAAATCCACAAAGAAAAGATTTGGCTAAACTATGCACAGAGTGTTACATGTTCCTGACAGTCTGTAGGAAGACTGGTATATCAAAGAAGACTGAAACATCAACATAAGTATATTGAGTGCAGTGTTAATCATAATAAATTTGGAGGGCAAATGAGCTCTTCAAGTTTCTTCTGAAATCCTTCTCTGGAACAGAGCTGACGGTCACTCTAGGAATGTTTAGTATTTGATGTTTGGCATCATATGCTCTGTGCCAGTCTGTCTCATTGATTTTGTGTGTGTTTAGCTTGTGTAAATTCGCTACTCTGCAGTGATACAGTATTTACAAATCTACATACTGCGATAGGACGCCTATAAGCATATGTTGTACAGAAGCTCTGTTGTTTATGAACACTCTAGGCATGATCACATTATAGTGAGAGCTGTATTCTGCTCTACTGTAAAGCATGGACCTTATCCTACCATCTGCAGTAATGCATCTGCTAAGAGCTCACATTGTCTTGTGTTTAAGGCACAAAATTGTTGCCTGTAGATTTTTTCTTTCTAAGTCAGGATAGTTACACAAACAAAGATTTTGCTAAAATGCAGCAGCATCTGGTTCTCATTTTGGGTATCAACCATGTATCAAATTTTCTAAGAGGGAGACTCAAGAGGTCAAATGATTCCAGTTCAGGCATGGAGTTGGTGGATCAGGTTGATTTACATCTCAAGATGCTCTTTGTTCTCTCCTTCAGCCAGATGTTACCGAATGACACAGGAAAGAGTTTCCAGCATTAATGCAGTATTGCCTGTGTCTTCTCACATAACCTGTACCCACCTATGTATTAAGGCTCTGTAAGATCCCATCATGGTGTTTTCCCAAGCCTGTGGATGCTTTCTGTTTAGATATGTGTGCTGGATTTAAACAAATCCCCACTTAAATGCTGTACTCTATGTATCTAGGTCATTTGCACAATATTTTTATTGTAAATCTGGAATAACAAGCACAGCTCTTGGCAGAGGTCTGTATGGCAGAAGCACTTTATGTCTTTGAATAAATGCATGCGAGCTTTTCTGGAGGGGGAAAATAACCAACAAAAAAAACAAATCAGTAAATTTGTCAATAGTTTTTCTGGCAACTCAAGAGTAACCAGGAAAGAAAACTGCAGAGACTCAAAACTATTGCTTTTACTCACTTTTAGGCAAATGTGTTGGGCAGTTCTTGGACCATTTCACCTGATTCCTCTCATCTCAACCCACTCCTGGTTTGGCCCTGGGCACCTTAGTAGCTTAACCCTGATGTTTTTTAACTTGCCAGAGCCAGCTTGCCTACACAGCTGGGACCCCTGTACGGGCTGTATGGGGGAGCGGGGCTGGCAGCAGAGGGGAGGGGGCAGAAAAAGGCACCCCAGGGTGGGGCAGGCACATCTTGAACCTCAGACACATCTGTGTGGGTAAAACTGTAGGCATGTCCTGCTGCCTTCCTCCCAGATTTCATGCTTGCAGAAATCTGCCATAGGCACTGTGCTCCTAAGGTATTTCCAGTACAAAACAGCCAACAGGCAGTTGCTATCCTAAAGGGTTTAAAATTGAATCACTTGGAAGGAAAGCTTTGGCTGGCTTACATTGGTGGTTATCATGATCCGAGCTAGATGCTGGACTGTGACAAAATCACCTATTGCAAAAACAAGGTATTTACATGTCTGGGTTATTTGTGAGTTGGATCAGTTCTTTCCTATTCACTGGAATGAGATGCAAGTACCTAAGCAATGTAGTGTGCTGCGTTGTGAACAGTGAAGCCTGGCCAGCAGCACTCCTGCCCAAACACACTGAGGCTCTGCACGTGAGAAGGCCACACATCACTGTTAGAAATGAGAAAACCTTTGGAGAAGGCAATAGAAAGGGTACTGACTCAGCGAGCTGGTCTTGATTGGGACGGCAGCTTAGCATGATAAGCACCAGCCCTTGTTCTGCTTAATTCAATAAATCACTGAGCAATTCTATAATGTAGGGGTTTTAAATACCCTCATTTTATCCCTTTTTTTTTCCCCCTGGTACCCAAACTCATCCCTCAGCTGCAGTAGACTCTAAGGAATGCCAGGAAATTGAGAGGATTACTATCAGTGGATCTGCAAGCAGGGTTTGTACCCACATACCAAAACTTTACATTTTTTACTGGGTTCTTTTTCACAGAATGTTTATGCAAACCATACAGATGATTTCTAGCAGGACAGTGGTTCATGCTGAGCCAGCAAATAATTCTCTAGTCTTATTTTGAATCACTCTTGGAACAAGTCTGAGCTCTGCTTGTACAAACTGGGCCAAAAAAATATGGGTGGGGAAAAAGACACAAGGCCCTTTGTCCTCTCTGGAATTTGTTTAAAACCTCAGGGATGAATAAGGCACTTTATTTAACCCATCTGGCTATAAATAGGCAGCAGCACCTTAGCCTCTCTGTGAACTAGGGAATTCAGATGTGCCTGCTCAGTCACAATCCCACTAGAGAGCTCAGCTTCAGTCTGAGATGTGTCCCTGCACTAAAGGCTCGTTAAAGGCAGCTGAGGGCACTGGGTTTGGTAAAAAGAAAGACCGTGAGCTAGAAGGAAGATGCTGAAACCAGCAGGAGTCAAGTGGCTGCTTTACTTTTTTTCGTGTTTTCTTACTGTTTGGTGCTTTAAGCACCAAATCCTCCTGGCATTTAGCATCCCAAACCCCATCTTAATTGTCTTCCTTGTTCCCACTGGAGCAAAATTGGTTTCAGCACTGTGGGAGCAACTGTTCATTCCTGTGGTGCCTCAATGACTTCATGATGGAAAAGGCACCAGGAGCTGCTCTTCCCCCTCTGCAGAGACCCTTCACAGGAGTGGGGTTAGCTCCTGCCCTGCCACCCACACCTCTGGGCCACCACACTCCCAGCACCTCCACATCACACCTCTGGGCCACATTAACCAAACCCAGGATGAACAGGAACGCCTTAGATTTAGAGAAACCTCTTCTGCATCAGATCCCAGTCCTCAGGCTCCTGTGGAGGTGGAAGATGAGCTGCTCCAGCCACATGCATGTCCTGCTGGGGAGCAGTGCTAGTGGCTGGTCTTGGCCATTTAGAATGAAAAAACAACCATGCTGCTGCCAGAGCCAGTGCATTTCACAGCTATGCAGAGACCATTTTTGTGTCCAGTTCACCTTGTCCTACCTTAGTTGTAAATTTGGGGAAAAAAAGCTAGTTACTTCCCCACACACACCCAAGAAAGACCAGTATCAGTGAAATAGCTACCGAGCTGCTGCTTTACATGCCATGTTCTGTTTATTTTTTATTTTGTTCTGCCCCTGTGTGTTGGTGTGTTTGTACTTGCCAGACCTCACCAGCCTGAAAGTGGACATATGTGGCTGTCAAGGGAAGACTGAGTTGATGAGAAAGGTGTTTTTCTATCTTGTTCAAATCATCATCAGCAAATAGTTGACAGCAACAACAGGTTATTCTGAGGTTTCCAGTGCTGGAAATCTGGAGCTTTCCCCTGATCTGGGGTCTGGCTGTGTGTCCCAACATCATCCCAGCCCCAAGGCCCTTCATGGCTTCATCACCTACTGAACAGTAATGCGTGGGGGTACAGCTGTCAGAGAAGGGAGGACACGTGGCTATGTGACAATATCCAGCCTCTGTTTCACAAATTAAATGACTAATTCATAAAGAGAATTTGTCACACTCCAGGAGCCATGCCGAAGCTGAATGCTGGCTTGATTGCAAACATCCATTTAATGGCTGGACTCACTGCAATCATGGGCATTTTAAACAGATTTTCTTTGGTGTGTGGGTGCAAATTGTTAGGCAGGATGTAAAGATCCTTGTCCTTTCTGGTGTGAGGCTTGGGGTTTGAAAGCTGAGCATGAGAAGAATAGTCCCTGGTCCATGTCCCCACCTCCCTGGAGACCCCTGCTCCTCTGCTGCTGCCCTCCTCACTGGGCTCAGGGAGGGTCTCTGGAAGAGAGGCCTGCTAAGGTTAGATGTGAGATTTTTGGGCTCTTCATGGCAGAAATGTTGGAGAAAATGAAAGAAAACATTCTACCAGTCTTTTTAGAGGAAAACCACAACTTTTAATGTTTAAAATTTATTTTTCTATTATTTAAGAAAGAAAAAAAAAACCAAAACCAAACAAAATGGTAAAATCCTAGTTTTCCAGAACTGAGTGAATTTAAACTATTTTAACAAAAGCCATTATATATTTTCAAAGACACATGGAAGAAAGGTGACTTGCCCCGATTTGTAGTGGAAGCAGTGCATATGACATGAGATTTTATAACACAAACGTGAGGGATGTGCTGTTTGTTATGGGAGTCATGGCTCACGGTGGCTGCCAGGGATCACCTTTCTCCCAAAAGAATTTGTACAAATACTGGATTTGGAAGGAAAAAAAAAAGAAAAAGAAAAAAGAGATGGTAAAAACAAACACAAACACAAATTAGGATTGATTTAATTTAGACATGATATTTTTTAGTTTAACATCATTTAAAAAGTCAGTTTCGTCTTACTGATGGTTTAAATAAAAACTAATTTCACTGAAAACATTACTTTCTTCTTTAGAAAAAGCATCAAGCAGAATACATTTAAAGAAAAATTACTAAGCAGATGTCTGATTAAAAATAAATGAAAATGTCTCATGTCAATGGAACAACCTCAGGATCCAGTGGATATAAATTTAAAATACAAATGTTAGAAGTAAGGCAACAGTGTTCCCACACTCATTTAATTAATTACAAATAAACTCCCCATGCTCATCCTATTTAATTCATTACAGATAAACTCCCCCTGCCTTCTGACTCAAGGAAAGAGAACAGCCAGGACTCAGCACAGATCTCACAGCAACATAAAACTGGCACTAGTTGAAATTGCATCCCCCAGAGCCATCAGATAGAACCTGTTGCATCCTTACGTGGCTGAACACCACACACTGCACAGGAAAACCCCAGATGGAGGGGACAGCTCGCAGGGAGGTGAGAAGGCAGTGTCAGCCTCTTTGTCATCTCACCCTCAGGGTAATGTATGCCTGGACATGAGTTTTTCCATGCATGGTGCATGGAAACTCCAGTACCGAGTGACACGAAGCATCAGGTTTGCAGGCGCCGCAGTGCCAGAGCAGGGCTCGCTGCCTCCAGCCTGAGGTACAGCCAATCTCCCTTGCCACGCCACCCCTGCTCAGCAGGCACTGCCCTGCAGAGGCAGGGAACTGGCTTTGACCCCAAGCATGGCCTTTTGCCATGCTGACTTAACATCTCAGAGAGCAGCAGCTGCTTCTGAACTAGGTAAGGTGCAGCCTCACCCTCCAGTTATCCGATCTTTTGCTTTTTGGTAACTTGACATTTGGGGGAAAAAATCAGTTGTTCAGCGGCGGACTATCTCTGCCTCTCATCTTCTCTGCCACATGACCCTGCTCTCTTTGCACAGGGTATAGGTTTCCAGTAATGTGAGTTCCTGCTGGGCTCCACAATAGCCTTTCCAGAAAATGCTAAAACTGTGCATTGCATTAAAAGGTGAATGAAGATGAGCCAACTGGCTTGCTGCTAACACAGCAAGTCAGGGCACCACCAGGGTGAGCAGGGCAGAGAGGGAATCCCAAAATACCAGCAGGCACTGTTGTGCTGCCTGGTCTAGGAAGGGCTCAAAGGAGAGATGGTGATGGCAAATTCCACAGAGGTAAATCTGAATTTATATGTGTAGGAGTACATGAATTGAAGGGCCTGGGTGAGTATTTGCATGCCACAAAGGGCAAAGGCAGGCTTAGAGTGGGCTTTGTTCCCTGTATTAGTGGTAGCACACGCACCACCACAAATAACCCTTTGCATGTTTAAACCAAGACACTGTGGATACACTGGTTCTTCCAATCAGGACAGTATAGGCATTTAATAGGCTAAATGGTGTAATACATCTGCAGGACATACATTAGTCGAGTATTATGTACAGGTGGCATTTTACAAAATTAGAAAGAACTGAAATAGACCAAAATCCAACAATGTCTTACTCCATAAAACTTCCTTTCTGCACTACATGAAATATTCTACAAGCTGGACTAGAAAAATATGACTGAATGTCTTTTTTTTTTTTTCTTTTTAGTTTCTACAAAGCTTTTAATCCAGAAAAAAATACAAAACAACTATTGAGTTTATTAGAGAGACAACACTTGCACACAGATGAAGTAAATGAACATTCATAGACCTGCAAGTTGAATAAATAGGGCTTGTTTGTATAAAACAATTTTCTCTCTATCTTGCTCTCCTGTTTTAGGGCCTCTGGCCCAAGTTCAGAAAAATAAAAATGAGAGGAGGAGTTTGGCTTTGCATGATTGTTAAACTGAGGCCACACAGCTATAGGAGAAAGCTTTAGTTTGAAGCAACCGCTTCCTTCAGGTAAAATACTTCAGGGGAGCAGTGCAAAGGAGGGAAAAGGAAAGAGAGGAGTAATTAGCTGGAAGAAGGAAATCTGGGATTTCTGTATGGGCTGTAGCTTTACATACAAGAACAAAAAAAGCAGTGCTGCTTACATGGTGTTTTTTTCAGGGTGCAAGTAGAATTTTGTTGTTTCTTTGGGAAACTTATTTAGGGAAGTGCCATTGACCTCAGGTGGAAATAGGATAAGGGCCATCCAGAGCAGGAAGGGAGGGAGTGTCTGAAAGCAGATAGAGAGCACATAAAATTGGGGGAAGTGTTTCAAACAACTGTTTTTCCTTTTATAAAGCAACAAGCAAATTAAGTGATATGTCTAATGTCATTCCTCATGGAGCTGGGCAGATGCAGATTGGAAGGAAATCACACAGCTAAAAATATGTCGTCACTGTTGTTGTTTTCTCCCCAGAGCTTTGTAAAACTTCTTGACAGTCGATGCAAAAGCAACATTTAAAGAACACCTCTCATCAGCATGGCTGCCTTGCCAGCACAGTTCTCCTTCTGCCACGGTGAGACAAGAGCTGGTGACCTCCCCTCACTGCTTAAGTGCTACCCCAACATGAAGTTTAAACTTGTTTGAGCTTTATTGGCTCTATCAGAAAACTGTCACCAGTGAAGGAGGTGACAGCAGCCAAATTTAGGAGGTGCTCCTGAAACCTTTCATTACTCTGGTGAAATTCTGTGCTCTGACCAGAATCCCACTCCCCCAATGAAATAATTCTGTGACAATACAGGCAAAAAGGTCTATATCAAGAAGGCAAAACAGACTCATATCAGTTGAGAGAGCAAAGTTTAACTTCAGTATCACATTATACTGTAATACACTGCTTATAAAAAGTGTCCTAGATCCCAAACACCCCAAATAATGAGCTATAGTTTTGTACATAAATTAATGTTGCTTTGAAGTACAATAGTATTTTTCCTTTGTATTAAACATTCATTGCACAGAATTCTTTGTAAGTAAATATATTAAATTTGGTTGCTAAGAAGGTATAAACTTATTAATACATCTGGCCAGTAAATTTTATCAACCATCACACAATTAAAAGTTGCTGTTAGAGAAAATTATTACTGGAGAAAAGAAAGCACTAGGAAGTCAACTTAGGAGTTAATGCTGGAAGAAATCCTGTTATTTCATTCCACCTACAGTGATTGGCTTCTTCTGGATGCAACATTAATTGGAAGTACAGACCCCATCCAGCCCTGACGATGGAGAAAGCCAAGTTTACAGCTTGTGGGACACTCATCACTGACACAGTCAAACCCCTGGAGTACACACACTATCTATCCCCATCAGCACCATCCAAAGTGTTTTGGGCTGAGATAGATGCTTCTCCTGGGATGGTGGGAGGGAGTCTCTTGGGGGTCCCCATGCAGGAAGGGGTTCATCCCTGTCAAAATGACCCCCATATTCCCAAGGAAAATCCTCTGGAGGCCAGAGGTGTCCAGAGATAACTTGTTCCACCAGGAGCTCTGGGCTCCGGGAGGTGCCCGTGCATCCAAAGCCAAGGGGGCTGTGAGGGCAGCCCTTGGCACATGTGCTCCTACCAGCAGTGCCACTTGGGCAGGAGGGAGGCAGATGTTTGTCCCACCACTACGGCTCTCCTCCACCCCCTCCTCCTGCAGGTGGCTCAAGGGGAAATGTGAAGCCAGACAAAATGGAGGACAGGTTTGGGATGAACTATGGAATTCTTGTCCCTACCACCACCACCCAGCTCAGGCTGAGGGAGGAACACCTGCCCCTCTGCAACTGGGTTATACAACAAACATACCAAAGAAGAAATGTCACAACAATTTCTATTAACAAGGTGTGACAAAAGCCAGCCCTGGGGGGAGCAGGAGCCATCTCATTGGCTTTAAGGAAGGGAAGTGCACCCCACGCTATGGCTGGACCTGACCTGAAGAGTGTACGAACAGCACGATCCACCCAACCAAGCCCAGCACAGACAGCCTCACTCCACAAACACCAGTGACTAGCTCATCGCTCTGTCAATGTACAGCGAGAAAGCGCTTCCAAAAGGCATCAGCCTTACTGAAAAGGTGGCTAAGGAAAAGCTGGCTCATCCAAATTTGCACAGGTTAGCCAAAGGGAGAGAACTGCTCTGGGCTGCCCTGGGGTGGCAGCCAGGAGGCAAACCTTGCCCTTGTGTCTCTATACAAAAGTTACAAAATGAATTGGTGACATTATATTACATCTATTGTCCATAATTATCACAGTGCTAGTTTTAAATGGCTAAAAAAAAAGAGAAGGGTTTTAGATTTAAGACATCCCTCCTGTAGAAATGCAACACCTTTGTCCTGCTCTTGATACCTGAAGGTAGCCTTTCTTGAAAAAGGTAAAACCAATGAAATGCACTAATTGAAATTAGGAGCATCTTTTCCTTGGCAGTCTCATATTTCCTAACACATCCCACTGTTTCCCAAGGGAAAATTAAACAAATAATATAAATCCCAGCCTGAAAATCAAAATGTTAAAAGAACAGTTCTAAAGCCCAGATGCTTCTTACCAGGTACTAACTAAATAAAACCCTTGCAGATTTAAATACAGATTACTTTGACATGTCTTCAGAGTGTGTTAGCTTTCCAACCACATTCACAATGAAGTTTCACTGCTGAGGCCATGGAGTTCCTATTCAAGCTCTTCAGTTCCGCTTTCCAGGGTGTCTGTACTGTCTTCCACTTCTTGAGCGGGATGTCCTAAAGTATCTGCAAAGAAACAGCTCATCAGTATTTATTTCCCCATATAGCTCCAACCTTTGTTTGACTCCCTGCTCCATCTGGCAGATGATCTGTTAGGGTGATCAGACCTGATACAAGCAATTTCCTCTGTTTGCAAATCAGTAGTTACACCTGGAGTAAGGAACTCTGAGTTCTTCACAGTCTGACTTTACAGACAGCTTGAAACCTCAGGTCAGGTATTAATGAGATGAGGTGATCCCCATGGACAGTCACTACTATCTGCTGCCTGAAACCTGCTCAAACTGTAATAATGAGTCTAACATCAAGGCACAAAAACAACGCAGAGGCCACAATAGGCAACCCAGAGGTCAGAAATATATTTGGCTCATATTTCTTCTTGAATGACCAAACTTTATGGTTGTCATCACCCAACAATACCAACTGGAATAGCAGGTGAATTTACACTTCAATACCATTTGTCATCATCCCTTTGAAGGGAAGGCACATCTTACACCCCATCCTGGCTACTGTGTCTGAGTGTTTTGGTGGCAAACGCTGGTACACTGAAATGGAAACTGGGTCACTCTTCAAGAGAAAAGAATAGCACTGACATGAATTAAAAAAAAAAAAAAAAAAGGAAATAAACAGACTAGTGACTAGTTCCACACTGGAGCATTACCTGTGCAAGCCTCAGTCCAGCAAACTCTCATCTTTAGCCATATCTACCCCACAGTGACAATTCTAGTGTAGCTGCATATTTGTGAGCTCCTGCTGCACAAACACACTCCTGAGACACCATGACACTTTAAAAATGTGCAGCTGTTAAACACTTTGTTTCTAGGATAGGAGGCAGGGAGGTAGATACATGCTATTACCAGAATAACTGTTTCTGAGAGGGAACAGCTAATGCGCAGTGAACTGTCAGTTGGCCACGTGAGTGGCTGATGTGGATGGACACACCACATACTTAAAAGCTACAAGAAATTTTCAGTCCACAGGACTCCTCTAGTGCAGGTGTTTCTAGGCATCTTCAAGCACCTACAGTTCTTTGGTTCACTGTTAACTTCAGTGCACAGCATGGTCTGAAACAGCTATTTTCCTGTGGGGAACAAGGATGAAAATTACTTGTTCAGACCTTCCAGATCCATCAGCTGCTGCTGCTGCTGCTGCTGCTGCTGGACACAGACTCTTTGGTCACCATGAAGACCCTTGTCCTCCGCTGATTTCAGGTCCTCGGGAGGCCAGCGCAGCTCTCCGCTCTCCACCTCCCCGGACTCAGTCGGCTCCACCACGATCGAAGGCAGTCTTTTGGACAGCTTGGGGTACTTCTCACGTGAGTCTGGGAAGACCTGGTGGGACATTTGGGGACATGTCCATCAAAGCCTCGCCCAGGGATGCATATTCAGAGCAAGCAGAGTACAGCCTTTCTACCCTTAACATACACTTACATGTCCCTTAAAAAATCCTTTTCAAACTGGTGAGGGAAACAGTTCTGCATATGGAGAATTTCAAAAGCAGTTGAATACAGGTCTTTGCTGGACAAGCATGGATGTGGAAGGACTATAGGTCTCAGGACACTCTCTCTTGTATGTGCTGTCCCTTCCTGAGCAAAGAACACACTTTGCTTCCCATTGTGTCAAGCAAACAATTGCCTTGTGTGATTCGACATGAGCAGTAAAAATGAGACTTACAAAACAAAATTTGTTATGCTGCCAAACACTCATGTTTCAGTTCTGATGGGTTTTTCAGATACAGAAGTCATTGCTGTAATGCTAATCTAAATGACTCCTGCAGCCCTTCTGGCTGCTGTCCTTTAACTCTGATATGATATTTGTGTTTTGTTGCAGTGACAGTTTATTAAGAAGCCACCACTCTGCAGAGCTATCTTCTATAATGTGAAACACAGTATTTTATGATGCATTCAGGCAAAACAGGTAGCCCCAGAGATGATTTTTACACAGAGGATGGTGCTAGCTATTTATTTTCTTTTGTCACATTGAAGCTGCAGGTCAAACACTATGCAGTGGTTAGAGCTTGAAGCTGAACTAGGTAGTTTTAGTAATGGATATTGTAGGACATAGAAGTACTTTCCTGTTTTCAACATCACTGCATCATTTAAATCTCTCAGGGTACTTTGTTCTGAATTAGGTTTTTTCTTGGGTCTTTTGAAGAAAAATCATTCCAGCTCCTCCACGACATTACCATTAGAAACTGTTGTTGCTTCACTGAAACCTTACCTCCTGGATTCCCACATTTCTGTATACCTGCACTAACAAGCTGCACACATCTAGCTGTGTTTTATTTTCATTTTATTTATTTGTAACAATAAAACCAAGATGCATGCTAGGGGATCGAACTAGTGGTTCAGAACAAGAACAATCCCCGTTTAACTTCAGATGCTGCCACAGGTTTGCTGTGTGCTGGTGGGAGCCTCCTCACATATCTGCAACATGTTCCCCACTGGAACAGAGTCTCTGTTTAGACCAAGCACAGCTGGTTACGTGGCCCAGTCTCAGCACAGCTCCTGCAGCAGAAACATGCAGATATTCCCTAACCACCGTAAGAGTGGGCACATCCCCCAGGACACAGGTGGGGATCTGGGGCTGTCATAACCCACTGGAGGTGTTTGCTCCATGGTTTTTGAAACCTTCCTTCATCTCAGCAGCCACACTCTCTAAGAGCTTAGGGTTTAGTAGTCCCACTTGGCATCAGAGCTGGCATGCGGAGGCAAACCCTTGGGAAGGGCTGTGCATGAAGGAAGCAGCAAGCACAGTGTTAACATTGCTGTGATGCCTGTATCTGACTTCAGAAGATGAGGAAGGATGATAATCCTTATCCTCATGCCCTCAATCCCCATGGTAGTGTTGTGATTTGTCTTTGCAAATCTATACAAAGGTGAGAAATATTGTGTGTTATTGTTAGTGTTGCAAAGGGAGACATAATTAGGATGAAATTTCTACTGTGAGAAAGCCCTTTCAGTACAACTAGACCAAGTGAATCACTGAAGGTAAACCTTTCTGATGCCTCCCTGAGCTGCACCCACAGGGTGTAATTCATCCTGACCAAGAAATGTCACTCATGCTGCCTTTCAGAAAAGTTCCCCCCAACTTCCCATTACACTGCCTCCTTCTGAGCAGTTTATAATTTGGAAAGACACTTCCATGGCAGCTGTCTTGACTGGGTGGAATTCTTAAGAAGCGGCTAAGACAATCCTGCTATTTCCAAATATGAGACAAGGTAAGATTCCCCCGGGCAGCAGTGCACTCCTCTGCAGAACCACAGTGGAGCCCAGGCCCCTGAGCCCCACAGCTCAGCTGGCAGAAAACAGCCATAAAATTTTGGGCAAATCACTGTATTTCCTCCCACGGCTGCACAGGCAGGTGACAGTGACCTCTTCCCTGGCTGCTGTGCAGCCTGCTCGGGTGGCAGAGGGCTGCTTGACACCCACCCCATCCCCAAGCCTGCTGGCAATCCCTGGATGGGAGATCTAATACAACAAAACTCCTGCTTTTTCATCTGCTCTCTGAAACCCAAGGAAACAAAACAGATCTAAAACTGTGCTCAGAGCTGATTCTTATGGATGTAACAAAATTTAGGAAGGGCACCTGTGTGGCCTCGGCCTGACTGTTTTTGTTTGTGTCAGTCTCTTATGGTCTTTTCTCACACCAATCACATAATGTTTTTTTTCCACCAGAGCCCAGTATTTACCATGTCCCTCCAGGAATGAGTCAGGACTGGCAGGAAGCAGAGCTGCCTGTGGGGCCTCACTGTGTTTTTCTGAGGAAGCCGGAGTGCATGACGAGTGGGCAGGAGACTGCAGGGAAAGAACGACCGGTCTCCTGGACCAAGTGCTTGGAAGCTGCTGGAAGAAACCTGCTTTTCACACTGAGTCACTGACTTTGCACTGCATCTCAATTCTGTTTGATTTTTTTGCCTAATCACTAAAATGTGGCTGGTAGCACTTTCTCCCAGAGATGAAAGGTAAAGGAGCTGGGGGAAAAACTCGGGAGCATATGGCACCATAGAACAGCCCTAAATACATAGTTTGGGGCTGGGACAGAGTTTGGGCAGCATACACTACCACAACACTGAAACCCTGGAACTTGGTGAAAAAGAAGAAAGAGGACATTGAAAATGTGCTCCTTGAGTGAGCAGTATCTACTCTGTGCAGTTGCTGAGGCACGGCAAAGCCTATGGAACGCTCTTTAATTGCACAAAGCCTTTCATCCCATGCACAAGTGATCCAAAAGGAATTTGCAAAGTTTCAGTTCTGACCTCCTTGGCTTCCAAATGCTTGATTTTCACCTGCAATAGGCTGCTCTTAAAGGAGTTTTCTGAGTCTGCTTTCAATTCTGCTGCTTGTGTTGAGAAACAACTCAGGTCCAACCAGGACACGTTTGGGTGGCTTGCCCCGGGTAGTGACACAGAATAATGAGCACAATCACAGAGATCAAACTGGACATGAGGGTTGTCACAAAAGGAGTTTGGGACATCGTGATCCCTCCTGCTGGAATGAGCAGCGTAGGCAGGTAACACCAGTGGGTGTGTGAGACTGCCTGGGGACAGAAAACGCTTTTGCACATGCCAGCAAATGGCCCTGACCAGTGCTGCTTCTATGATGCCACAGCCATTTATGTGAATTACACAATCATTTCAAATGGTTTCTGTTCTAAAAAGGGAACTCCCTCTGAGACTGAGGAAACTCAGCTTATTATAAGGATGGCTGTACAAAAGCTGTGGCACAGTACTAGCTAGATGTCTTCATTACACAGTAGTTGCTCAGATCGGAACCCTTGGTGACAAACAGCCTCTTGGCCTGCATCCCTGCAGGATCCAGGCATCGCTGTCACTGTGCCCTGCAGACCTGGCACCTGATAAAACACTCTTGCCAATCTCTTACCTTTTAATAATAAAACCTAAGTAGGATCAAACATGTATTTCAGAGCTTGTTCTTCTGGCAGCTGTTCTCTACAATACAACATCTACCTGTATGAGAGTTATTGGTTGCATTAAATTGCTTTTGGTAAGCAAATCGGGATAATTTCCAATTCTGCTTAAGTTACCTGGCTTGAAGGGCCTCCTTCTTCCTCAGGAGTCTGGCTGAGTGCAAATTCCTCCATCACTGGTTCTCGTGTGTTCATCACCTCTGTCATGCTGTGAATATTAAAACAGAATGGGAAAACTCAGCTCCAAGCACTGGTCGCCCAGTTAATTTAACAAAAGGCACTGGTTTTTCATATTTATTTATATTTTCAATATGACAGGAAGGACTGTCCTTCCTAAACAGTCCACCAAAAAATGTTTCCTTGGCCCTCTGAGCCAACTGCTACTGCTGCATGTTGTGATGCTGAGGAGGACATCAACCCTGGAACAGCAGAGAAGACCCCTACAGAGTCCCAGAGCCACCAGCTGGAAAGTGGGAGTCCTCCAACATTATCAGCAACCAGTTTATTACTGATAAATGAGCTTAGAAATTGCATCTGTTGACCAAAAAACATTACTGGTGGAAATATCAGCCTTGAATTAAATTCTTATTCTGATTCTTTACAATGTCTTCAATATTTGCTCTTCCAGATGTCTCTTCCATTTAGTCATGAGCCAGCATTTCTTTTTAAGCTGCTAATTCCAGACACACCAGCTGTATTGGTGTCTAAGGACCAGATTTTCAATAGTCTTTACTCTCCTGAGCGTTCAGAGATGTGTTGAGTGGGATTTTCAAATGCATCAGGGAATGTTTGGCACCTAAATCTCATTTAAATCAGGGACTTAGGAACCCACGCTGCTTATATGCCCATTAGGTATCCCCCTGCACCCGAGGCACTACAGAGCTGGCCCTTGAGCTCACCCTGTTCTGCTGGGCATCGCAGCACTCCAGAGCAGAGGGACAAGAGCCGGCTGCAGCTCTTGGTGCAGGGAGCTCAGCCCACCCCCATGACTGGGTAGCTGCACATCTCTTTGGCATTAGGATTTTCCTCACATTGCAATTTATAGATACAGCATTCTACTGCAAAATTTGAGGATACCCAAGAACTTCAGGATTCATATGAAGCGCGCAGGAGCAAGCAGGGCCTGACCCACTCTGACCTAGAGACTGAAAGGGCTATGTTCTTTTTAAATGTGCATCCGCACTGGATAGGTTTGGTACTGGGCTTTTACTCTCTTTAGCTGGCATTCATCAGGTAGAGCAGTTAGTGGCTGCTGGAGCCTCCTGCAGCACGCAGAATGTAGGCATCATCAATTACACCGCCCTGCCACCTGCCACAGCAAACACCCCTTTAGGCACGACTAAATGCTGCCATTAATTCAGGTCCCGCTTCACACACAAAAGCCTTCTTTGTAAAGGCTGCTCCTACTGAGAAATGCCAACTAAAACATCTTAAGGATAACGTGTTTCAGGCTTACATTACCAATTACCCCACAAAACTAAATTTTACAATATCTACAATTACTACAAAACCCTTCACAATGACTTTAATTAGCTGTTGCACAGAGCAGCATGATAACGCAAAGACTTTCACTCCCACTGCATCATATTTAAAGAAGAGCACAGCAGACTCAGAAGACACTTGAGCTCAGCTGTGGACCAGGACCCAATTCCACAGACATCCATGAGCTTAGGGAAAATCCCTGAAGCGACAGACTTGTACCCAATGAACACTGAATGAATTCACACTCTTCCTGGCATGTACATACACACACACAGACACACACACACACACCAGGAGTGCAGAACCAGGCTCTGAAACTTCACAAAAGGCTGAACCAAACTGATTGGTTCTGATCTGGGCACTCCTTGGTTTACACTACCTGAATCCTCACAGAGCCATGGCAGAGTAGAAGAGGGTCAGATTCTGCCTGCTAGGAAGGGTTTGGACTTCCTGCTCTTGCTTGGACCTGTACCACTCCCCAAGGACATCGCAAACCACATAATCAGTAAAATACCAAGATTTTCTGGACACATACTTTTATTTCTGCAGCATCCAGCAGGCCATACCACTGGATACCTGTGAACAATAGTACTGAGGGAGCAGTCATCTGGAAATGGGACACCCTTTCCCAGGGTGGTGACTGACACCAGCTGTGCCAGCTGTTTCAGCCACGTGAGATAGCACTTAAAAGAATAGAGATGTGCCCTTGAACCAAAAGGAAAGTAGCACTCCCTCTGATATCTCCTCCCTCTAATCACCTCTGGTGCTCATGTTATTCTTGTCTATTTACCCCATCCTGGTCTCTTCCTTGGACCATGCTCTCCCAGTCCAACTCTTCAGGAGGAGTTGATTTGTCACACCATGTCTTGGTCAGACTCATCTGTGAGCCTGGAGTAGCACTGGGCCCATATCTGAGGATGTCAAAGATGAACTTCTTTCTCTTGACATCCTTTTTGGGGTTTGGTGCCCCATCCCAAGTTATCCTGGACTGCAGGGAAAGGAAAATGAGAAAGTATGTGTCTAGATTGAAATAATCCTGGATCCTTTGTGTGGGGCTGGTATTTATGAAGTCTGGGTCTTGGCAACCACAGATAAGACATGCCCCTCTGCTGTGGGCCCTTGGGGTTGGTTCCTGCTAGCCAGCAGCAGTCCTGCAGTGACTTGTAGCTTGCTGGTTTATTTTAACAGCCTTTCAATGCATAGTAAGTGTTTAAAATATTTCTCTGGCCTTGTTCCATGGGGCATTAGAGATATACATCCACACATGCACAGTCAAATGTGTCACATGAGCTCCAAGATGTTGTTAGGACCTCACGAAATTCTATTATTGAGCAATAATGGGCTCCGTGCTTCCCTAAGACCACATTATACCCTGCAAATTATTTCTAAATGACAAAGACAAATGATTTGGGCTAGGAAAATGGTGACAGTCCTGCCAGTGTTACAGCAGATGCCTCAGTGAATCAGCTCCCAAGCTGTTGAAGCCCAGGCCATTTCACAAAATCTGTGCAACTTAAGGCTTTGATTGAATAGTATGGCAGAAGTGATTGTACTTGATGTGTTTTAGAAAAGAACATGGGGACATGCAATTGGCAAAATAATTAGGCTTTAACTGGAATAGATTAATTGTTCCAGTCTCACTCAGAAACAGTAAAGGAAAGCAGAGAATCTATATGGACTGTGAAAGCAGTGATGCTTCTAACAAGCTTAACTTGGTCTTCAAAACTAAAAATAACTAGATGCAAAATAATTGAGAATGCCACTGCAAATCTGTTCACCTGAAACTTCAAAATCACCTGCAGGACATCACTGAATTGTTTCTAAAGTCACAGAATCCGAAAAAAGGCCTTAGTGGTCTGCTTAGGGCATTTAAGACTGTCAGAAGGTTCGTGTGCAGGAGAATTTTTTACTTTCCAGCCAATGTTGATGGAAAAATATTAAGCCACTTTTAGAGCTGCTTTTCTGTGAGATGTACTAACATACAACAGAAAAGTGGCTGATATAAACAATTATAATAACTACAGCTCTTAAATTCATTTTACATTCATTTTACTTACGATAGATGCTGGTATCACCAATGACATACAGTAGCCATAGTGATGCAAAACAAGGCAATAAATAGCATTTACAAACAGAGAATAAATTCTGTTCTGGTGGGTGAGTCATCTACTCTGAACCTTAAAATTCTTGTGGCAGCGAATTAAGACATACATTACTTCCCCTAGGTTAAATTAAGCACAAATATACCAATTAGGGGGAAAAACAACAAAATCCGTTCTTGCATTTCTGTGAGAAAACTGCATTTAGAGAAGCTTATCTTAAAAGCAAGTGCTACAGTTGCAGAACCACGCTGTCATGGTCTTTCTCCGGAGTCACAAGGAAATGCACAGCTCCCTTCCTGCTGCTCATGATGGCACTAACAGGGTCGGTAACATACAGAGCAACATATAGGTGGACAAGAGCTAAACCACCTCCCATGAGAAACTGCTTGTTTTTATTTTAGGTTTTCAACAGAGGGCAAAATTGACCTGTGAAATTCCTGAGGGCAAAGCAGGACTCAAAAATGGACAGCATTTATGTGGCTATGGAAAATAAGCAGGTTGTGTGATGGAAGCAAAGACTTCCTTAAGGAAGCAGGCACAAACACAATTTATGGGACAAGCTGAGCCATGATTAGGAAGAGCTGCTACCTGAAGCAAGGCTCAGTTTGCAGGATCCTCAGACATGCACCAAACAGGCCTGATCCTGGCCAGAGCATGAGGCTCTCCAGAGGATAAAGAGCAAGTACAGAGCAATGACAGAAGAGAACACGTTACCTTCAATCACATCAACGGATGTCACTTCCAAAAACTGTCCTTGCTGCAGGCGTTCGCTTCGCTGATGAAGTGCTGCACAAACTGTCAAATGCTAGAAGTGCCTGAAAGAGACAAATGCAACAGAGTCAGAGCCTGGGACCAAACGGACAATGCTGGCAAGGACTGCTGTAAGAGAGCATTACCAAAACCTTGCTGCAGAAACTCCTGTTGTTAAGGTCTGTATCGTTTTCTCTGCAAGATGGGATTTGATCTCACTAAGGACCAGGCTCAGAGAGCACCTTGCAAATTACCAAGTCAGTTAATGTTCCAAAACGACTCAAAGCCCTTGCAACTTGACTCTTTTTGTGATGCTAAACCTTATTCCTTAGAGCGAGTTACGCAAAAACTGCTGAAACTGGGACACTCTGAAATTCTCCCATACAAAAATTTTAATGATAGTTGGAAAATTGGAAAATAAAAATGTATTCCCTTCTCTGGCAGGATCAATTTGTTTAGTGAGACACAGTTCAAAACATCAAAGATTGCAATTCCTGCTCAAGAAGCTACTGGTCAAGACACAAAAAGACAACATACGCCGAAAGAATGATATACTAAGATTTTGATTCTGCGTGGTTTTTTTCAGAAGTCACAGAAGAATTGATTTTTGCAAAGGTCTACTCCAATTTGAAGGTAATACTTTGATTGGTATCAAGACAGGGAGCCTGCTGAGCAGAGGTGAGGATCCCACCATTTCAAACTGTGAATCACTGATTTCTGATGACTTCTCTGTCAGAAAGCCTTAGCTGAAAAGCTTCAGGACTTACAGCACTGAAATATAGTCCGTATCTTGGCCAGAGATGATTTTCTGAGAAACTTGTTTAGCCCTACAGCTTTCCAAATATATATTCATGCCAGCCACAGCTATTTCCTTGGATGGGAAAAAGGTGTTTTCAGTGAAGTGAAAGGCACTAGTGTATATATTTTACATCCTCCAGTGGTTTGGAGTCCAGCCCAAATGATTAAACAAATCTACCTGCTCTGGAAGCTTACCAAGAGTTATAACACTGGATTAACTGCACACTGATTTTATTCAAAAACAGTGACAGACGAAAAATTGTGCATTGCATTCTGGAGTTTCTTCTCATGCTAAGGCCATGCTTATTGGAAATTAGGGAAGCAGGAAATCACTTCTCCATCCTCAGGATTAAATTCAGAAGGTTTAATTCTTGTCTGGCAATTTTCCTTCCTAACCAATGACCATACCAACTTCAGAGAAGCTAATGTTTTGCCCCTTAAAAATTCATGACTACACTCAATGCTTGTCTCTTATGAAAATTAGAGAGCATCTGATACCATGTTATCCAATACTCTGGGAAGAAGATTTTTATCCCACTACCCATTACAAAACCTCTGTTATTAAACCTACAAAAATTCAGCATGAACCTGTGTACCTTCAACACCTTCTTTAGAAAACACTGGATGTAATAAGCACAATTATTACACTGAATCACCTGTAAATGACAGACAAAAGGGTGTAAGAGATAATAAACTGGGCACCACATGGTTGGAATCCAAGCCAGACCATTTGCTATTTAGAGATATTTTCAGATGCCTGGTTAGTAATATATAAGGATCCATGCAGTACTGAATGAAGTAAACCCCCATGCATTGCTTTCCAGTCTCAGCAAAGGATTTCTGGATTGAACTGACCCAAACCAAATCCCCTCTCCAGTGTTTTGGGCAACTCTGCCCTATGGTGCATGCCACATTGGAGTGGGGACATCAACCCCTGGTGCTCAGCTACTCAAAAGCTGTAATAAGAAGAAAATCAGTTCAGGATTGCAGCATGAAAGAAGGCCCTTCTCCCAGGCCTACAGCCATATTTTAAAAAACAGAAAAACTTCATCCTAGTCAAGATTGTTGTAGAGTTTCAGCATATGTTTCCAGCATATAAAACCACCAGAATGCATTTACTCTCTGAAGAGAAAATACACACTTTACCTACCTAATAGATGTGATTACATTCTTTGGCTGACACTAGAGGAAACATAAACTAATACCCTTCCTCCTGTGATACTACTTAATCTTTTAAAAACAAGGCACAGCTACTGAGACCATGCAATGAGTTTTACTGCAATGGAAACAGTTGGGAAATTACTCAAGAAAGTTTTTTCCTGCTTATCTGTTCTTGCCCCTTCTTACTTTTACCCACCTTTGCTGCCTTCCAGCCTGGAGCCCATTTGCTCAATGTACCCTCTCTCAACCTACCCATCTTCTGACACCATAATAACTTGCCCTCCTTTGCCTCAGCTTGATAACCAGCTTGTTCTCTGGCTTCAGGAGTACCAACACAACTGTGCAGCCATTAAGAGTGTCCAAGCCAAGTCTCAGAGACCCATGACACTGCCTGGCCACTCCTCTTCTTGACTTGCAGAGCCCTGCTACTCCTCCCAGCAAAGAAGTTGATTTGGGGACTACTCCAATGAGCTGGTCATGTCTTGACTCTTTAGGAGCCATAGGACCAAGCAAGAGAATCATAAGATAATTGTTTTTACCAGTGAGACCACATAACATTTCAGTAGTGGCTCCTTTGCCACAAGCAAGGCACCAAAAGGTGCTCTCTGGGCTCCTCTCTCACTTTGGAAAGCATCTGGAACACATTACATGTTTGGAGCTTCTCCCTGTGGAGATGGTCTGCCCCAGCAGGGTGATCTCACCACCCACAGGAGGACAACTGGCACTGGGGAGCAGAAGCAGGATGTTGGGCAGTGGTTCTGCTGAGCTGGGGTAGGTGGAAAGCCCAGCCTGGCTGTCAGTCCTCAGACATGCCTGGCCTTGCCATGTGGGGACAGGATTCCACCATGTGCAGCAGCAAAGGCATCTTCTTGGAATAAATCCACTGTGAATTGCAAAGATGTTTTTAAGGCAAGTGTGCTTCATCAGGCAAAACAGAAGTGGGAGCTGGCCACAGTTAGCAATCCTAGCAACCCACAGGAAGCCCACTTGATAAAGGGGCACGTTTCAGAGGCTCTGAGCCCCAAACCCTTCCCTGGCAGGCAGCAGCACTCCCAAAATCAGGCACTTTTATTTAGAGATTCCTCCTACTCTGAATGCATTATCCCTTCTCCCTGAGCTGCCCCGGTGTTGGACAACTAAGCGGCAGAGAGAGACCTGATCTCGGGGTGCCAGGGCTGTGCTAGATTAGCAGGGACTGCAGGACAGCCTCCTCCCCTCCCAGGCTTCCCAAATTAATCATTCCCCCACTGAGCACTCATGGAAATATTATGATAACAGCCTAACAATACCACATTAGAAGGTTCACTTTCTAACAAATAAGGGTAGATAGGAGGCAGAAATTGGCCTTGAACACTGCTCCACTTGCAAATCTATAATTTTCCTGGCACGGAAGAAACGAGAGCCCTCCCCTCCTCATTTCAATGGGACAATCCCAAGGGCTTTACCAGCCCTGTACTTAACTTGTGCTGGATAGACGCCCCCCACGTGGCTCTGCTGGCTCAGCCTCGTGCACAGGAGCACCATAAAGAGCGAGCTCCGGGTGCTCGCCCGCGCAATCACAGCACACACACGGTTCCCACCGATTCCAGACACCGCCTCAAACAAACCAGGAGCGCAGCCTTGGGCTCCCCCCGCCAACCCTCCACCACAGCCTCTGGATAAAGGCAAACTTTTCTTCATTCAAGGAGTCGAGTCTTTGTATGTGCTACAAAAAGAAACTCCTGCTATTGATTACCAGGAAAATTGGGACAGGGCGTGCATAAGAATGGCACTAGGCAGGAGCAGCAATGGTCTACTGCTTGCATTTGGCAGAGTGGAAAATTTCAGTGGGTCACAGTAAACCCTGCTCAGCAAGTCCTGATAAACAAACAGGTCCAAGGAGGTTTTTCCACCGACAAGAAGAAAGAGTTCCTTATTTGGGCCATTCTGCTGCAGCTGATCGGGCCGTCAGTTCAGCCACAGCAGATGAGAGGGAGATCTAGGGCAGAGAAATGGTTGTTGTGGTGGATGAAGCCATGGAGGGGCTGGTCACACGATACAAGAAGGTGCACGTCCATGCAGGGAAATGTCAGTCAGCATTTTCTAGAGCCAGGTGCTTCTGTGGATCCAACTCTTCTATGTCTAACTCTTCTGTTAGCATCCTAGGAGGCCAGAACTATGGATTATACCCACACAGGCAGGGGGGTCATCCCCAGGTAGGACCATACCCAGTATCTCTGCTGAGGGTGGGACAGTAGCTTCAGCATCTTGGCATAACTCAAAACAAGCACTTACCTCAGCGACACCCTGCAGCCTCCAGTTCCGTGACTGCTGTTGGACACTCTGGATAGGAACTTGGACAAGGTCTTTGTTTCCCCTGGTTGAGCATTTGTAATAGATGCACTTTATGAAGTATTGTGGATTCCACAGGACTAGCAAAATGTAAATCACCGCATGGCCCACAGAAGATAAATGTATGAACTCCTGTTTAAACCTCCCACTTCTTTTTGGATGCAAATCTCTTTCCTAAGCAACTGAGAAAAGTGCGATATGTGTCAGAGTCTGGAGATTAGAGATCTGTTCTGTTCCCTCTTTCAGAAGCTCTTGTCTTCGGCCACCCACGCAGTACTTGAGTTCTGCTCTCCGCAGGCCAAAGCTGCCTTCCTCTCCTCAGCAGCGGGTGCTCCACAGAAGACGTCGATCTCTCTCAGGAAGTAGCGAGATGAAATGACTCTCAAAGTGGAGGAGCAGGCATTTCAGCATGAGACGCAGCACGTAGTTTGGGAGAGTGAAAAGGGGTAGGAGGCTGCTATTTCCAGACCGTGCTGCCTCTCACTGCTAACTTAGTGGCGAGCTGCAGTTTTTACTGTTCCTGCTCCAAAGAAGTTACTGGGGTAAATATCACTCTGGGGAATTTCTCAAACACTCATCTGTGGACTACCAACACTACAAAACAAAGGCTTGCAAGGGGCTGGTTTTGGCAGATCTCTCTAACTCATCCGCCTCGACTCCTGGTGTTGCACAGCAAGGCATCAGGGAGCAGCTGTTCTTCTTACGTCCCCAACTCCTGCAGTGCCATGACTACACAGGAACACAACTTCCAGTTTGCTGCAATTATCCAAACTCCTACTGACCCTCTTGGCAAAAAGAAGCTAAAAACTTGATTCATAAAAGGTGAAAGAAGAAATAAAAGGAACCAAAATGCACCCACGATCAACTATCACAATTTTTAAAGCAATCTCATTATTTGGAGGGTGATTCAACTCAAAGCTTTTTCATTTTATATTTGCAGTGCTGCTTGCTATGGGTGCTTCCTTGGTGGATTCTTCATTTTTTCCTTTTCTTTTTTTCTGTCTGACTTAAAGAAGCTCATTTATTTCAGCTCTTTGATCTCAGAACTAAACTACCTGGGCTTCCTTGAGGAAGATGCCACAAGGGATAGGTACGGCAGGGGAGAGGAGGGGGGCAGCCAGCCAGGATGCTCAGAGATAGGGAAGGGGAGCAGACAGCCAGGAAGAATGTGTAGAGCAGCGGAGGGAGGAAGAAACAGAGCAGATGGGAAGAATGACTAAGCCAGCTCTGAATGCTGGTAGACCTCGACATCGTGGAAATCTCCACAGAGCCTTCATGGAACTGTGTGCCAAGGCAAAGTTTAGATTTATTTTTTTAACATCAGATTCAGCAGCTAATTGATGTGAGAGGACCTCATTAAGAAAACAGCCCCATCAAAATTAGAGATAAGCCTCAACAAGCTGTTGAATGTTTTCAGAGGTATCTCTTCTAGTACTTGCTGTGCAAATACTCTCTCATCTGAGAACTTGCTTTTGGGATCATAAATGCCTGTGCTGAGCAGAGTGATTCTGAGCATAAGGTTCACTCACATAGTGAACCTTACGTTGGCTTTAATTTCTCAAAACAATCTTATGAAGCCAGCACCTTACAAATTACTATATCATTCCTTCTAACTGAAAGCAGTCATTACTAAAGGATCTCAGAAAGAAATGGTTTTATTTCTGGGATCTTCTCTGAAAGATGTCAATTCTCCCAGCCCTCATATTTCACACCAGAATTGTCCCTCACCTTGCAACACCCATAGAAATTGGTGACAAACAAAAATTGGTTCCCTGTGCTTCTTCCTACTATTCCCTAGGTATTTCTGGATAGTCCTGGATTCATGCCACAGTCCCATGAGCAGATGAGGTGGGAAAAAACACCTTAGAGCATCAACAAGGAGTACTTGATTCTTAGATTGAAATGTCATGGGAAATGGATTGTGAAATGTCTGATGTCTTTCTGGCACTGCAAAAGAATACTCTAAATAGTCTATCACTGGGCTCATTTCTAGGTAACAGAGTAGGATAAGAGGTTAGGTGCAGTCAGAGCAGTATTTACATAAAAGATAAATTAATTCTTTTCTTATAACTTTGGGGAAATTAGAATATAGTGCTATCAGTCCTGTAACATGACACAATATCAAGCATTTAGTACAGCAAATGAAGCAAAAGTATTAAGATTTGAAAAAACAAAGAAAACAAGAATTCACCAGACACTCCTAAGGTAACAATGATGTATCTATTAATATTCTCTCTTGGCAATTAGCAGCACAACTGCAGGTATCATGATACCACAATCTAACACCAATTATGCAGCTGCTTTTCCTCCAGGAATTAGAACTCTGTCACCTAAATTGAATTTCCAAGCATGGGAAGTTGCCCCAGCCCAAGGTGGAGAATATGAGAACACCGTGTCCTGTCACAGTAGGAATCGGCAAGAAGCAGGATGAGAACAACACAACACAGCTAAAACTAAAGAATTCATTAAAAAAATTAAAATTCAGATTTTTTTTTTCAATGAGTCATTAGCACTGAAAGCCGAAAAGCATTACCAAGGCTATGAGTCTTCCTGCCAACCAATTAACATTCACCTTCCGGATCCAGAGGTTTCCTAAATATTTGCACAGAGGCAGTTTATGCATGTGCATGTCAGAGACAGAACTCAGCTGCGAATTCAGGTTCCATCTTCTACAAGTTGCAGTGGACTCAACAGAGGAGCTGGACTTGGACTATTTTCTCCTAGTCCTCTGGGGACATGGGCACTATGAGGTAAAATTCTGTGGGATCAATCATTGCACCCTGGTGAGAGAAGGGGACTGTCCTGCTGGACCACAGCTTCTTCCAGCACTGGCATCTGTTTTGCAGAGGACTGCTCATGCGCTCTCCAAATCATGAAGGAGAGGTGATCCCAACCCCTGTGGGCTTGCAGTCAAAGAGGGACAAAGACTGAAATGAGATTTTAGGGACCTGTTGGTATCAGTCAGTCTACTTCACACTACCTGGATGTTATTGGTAGGCAGCTTTCCTGGGATTTGCAATAAAGCTTTCCCTTGAAGACTGAAAATGCAGGAAATTTATTATTTCACATAATTTTCTTGAAAATGTACATGTTTAAGGAGCGAAGGGAAGGGCTACTGCTGAGGCAGATGCTGGTTTCCTTGAAGTCTCGGCAGAACTCTTCCTGCCTTGCATGACACAGGACCTGTTCCAGATCAAGGCTTCTCTGACTGACCCCTCCAACACAGATGTGGTTAAATGGGCTCAAATGCAGGAACACAATTTCAGAAATGTGAGAGAAGGAGCAATATCAGCCTGTGACACTGTGGGGTTGGTACCTGATCTATGGAAAAGACTGTTGCTTAATACAAAGAGATCATTGTGAGAAGGGAGGGCAAGTAGTGACTAAATTCGCACATTCATTTCTTCTGCTAAAGTAATGTACCAAAGACATTGGAGGAAATTCCACCTGATTGACAAATTGTCAGGCTAGATCAGGAAAGCAAGGAAATCGGGTCAAGTCATTCTCTGTTTGCTTGTTTTCTCTCTGTAATCATAATGTTGACTCTGAAAACATGTTTTTTAAATGGAATATTAATTATCGAAATCCTGAGCTGTGAGCTGGATTCTTTTCTGGGCACAAAATTTGTTGCTCATTAAAACTAAGAGATGGAAAACACTGGCTTGAGTCTGGCTGTGCGTAGGCAGATTTCCCTGCTTCACCTTCTTTTACAGGCTACTCATAAGGAGGCATTGTGCAGCAAGCCAGGCTACAGGGCAGGTGTGAACACCAGCTCTCGATCCTTCAGTAAGATGTGAACCTATAGCCAAGAGGGCTTCCATTCCTGTACTGACTGTAGGACTGCAGTAAAGATCTTAGGAAAAGACTAATGGAAACAAATTTCTGTGTATTGCTTATTGTGGCTGGAGGGGTTAATGCTACATCCAGGCTAACCCAACTCCCCTCCACGACTGTAGCCACATTCAGAGATCTACAAACACGGCTCTGTCCCAGATGAAAAGAAAAATTTTGTGGTATGTTCATTTGGCAGCTGGAAAATACTCACACCCGTTGCTCAGAGTGAAACATAGTCCTCATTTAAAGAGCAAAGTAGGTTCTTTCATTCTCTAAAAGTAGTCGTATGTGTGGTATTTGCTACCTGATGGGAAATGCAGGATTTCAGTGTTCAGCTCGGCTGCAAGCAAAGGCATCATTGTCTTAAACTTGCGCTTTGTAAGCTGCTTCCTCGCCTCAAAAGTTGCCTTGGGGGGGGAAAAAAAAAAAAAAAAAAAAAAAAAAAAAAAAACAAAAAACAAAAAAAAAAAAAAAACCCACAAAAAAAACAGGAGAGCGGCGCANCTTGGCAATTAGCAGCACAACTGCAGGTATCATGATACCACAATCTAACACCAATTATGCAGCTGCTTTTCCTCCAGGAATTAGAACTCTGTCACCTAAATTGAATTTCCAAGCATGGGAAGTTGCCCCAGCCCAAGGTGGAGAATATGAGAACACCGTGTCCTGTCACAGTAGGAATCGGCAAGAAGCAGGATGAGAACAACACAACACAGCTAAAACTAAAGAATTCATTAAAAAAATTAAAATTCAGATTTTTTTTTTCAATGAGTCATTAGCACTGAAAGCCGAAAAGCATTACCAAGGCTATGAGTCTTCCTGCCAACCAATTAACATTCACCTTCCGGATCCAGAGGTTTCCTAAATATTTGCACAGAGGCAGTTTATGCATGTGCATGTCAGAGACAGAACTCAGCTGCGAATTCAGGTTCCATCTTCTACAAGTTGCAGTGGACTCAACAGAGGAGCTGGACTTGGACTATTTTCTCCTAGTCCTCTGGGGACATGGGCACTATGAGGTAAAATTCTGTGGGATCAATCATTGCACCCTGGTGAGAGAAGGGGACTGTCCTGCTGGACCACAGCTTCTTCCAGCACTGGCATCTGTTTTGCAGAGGACTGCTCATGCGCTCTCCAAATCATGAAGGAGAGGTGATCCCAACCCCTGTGGGCTTGCAGTCAAAGAGGGACAAAGACTGAAATGAGATTTTAGGGACCTGTTGGTATCAGTCAGTCTACTTCACACTACCTGGATGTTATTGGTAGGCAGCTTTCCTGGGATTTGCAATAAAGCTTTCCCTTGAAGACTGAAAATGCAGGAAATTTATTATTTCACATAATTTTCTTGAAAATGTACATGTTTAAGGAGCGAAGGGAAGGGCTACTGCTGAGGCAGATGCTGGTTTCCTTGAAGTCTCGGCAGAACTCTTCCTGCCTTGCATGACACAGGACCTGTTCCAGATCAAGGCTTCTCTGACTGACCCCTCCAACACAGATGTGGTTAAATGGGCTCAAATGCAGGAACACAATTTCAGAAATGTGAGAGAAGGAGCAATATCAGCCTGTGACACTGTGGGGTTGGTACCTGATCTATGGAAAAGACTGTTGCTTAATACAAAGAGATCATTGTGAGAAGGGAGGGCAAGTAGTGACTAAATTCGCACATTCATTTCTTCTGCTAAAGTAATGTACCAAAGACATTGGAGGAAATTCCACCTGATTGACAAATTGTCAGGCTAGATCAGGAAAGCAAGGAAATCGGGTCAAGTCATTCTCTGTTTGCTTGTTTTCTCTCTGTAATCATAATGTTGACTCTGAAAACATGTTTTTTAAATGGAATATTAATTATCGAAATCCTGAGCTGTGAGCTGGATTCTTTTCTGGGCACAAAATTTGTTGCTCATTAAAACTAAGAGATGGAAAACACTGGCTTGAGTCTGGCTGTGCGTAGGCAGATTTCCCTGCTTCACCTTCTTTTACAGGCTACTCATAAGGAGGCATTGTGCAGCAAGCCAGGCTACAGGGCAGGTGTGAACACCAGCTCTCGATCCTTCAGTAAGATGTGAACCTATAGCCAAGAGGGCTTCCATTCCTGTACTGACTGTAGGACTGCAGTAAAGATCTTAGGAAAAGACTAATGGAAACAAATTTCTGTGTATTGCTTATTGTGGCTGGAGGGGTTAATGCTACATCCAGGCTAACCCAACTCCCCTCCACGACTGTAGCCACATTCAGAGATCTACAAACACGGCTCTGTCCCAGATGAAAAGAAAAATTTTGTGGTATGTTCATTTGGCAGCTGGAAAATACTCACACCCGTTGCTCAGAGTGAAACATAGTCCTCATTTAAAGAGCAAAGTAGGTTCTTTCATTCTCTAAAAGTAGTCGTATGTGTGGTATTTGCTACCTGATGGGAAATGCAGGATTTCAGTGTTCAGCTCGGCTGCAAGCAAAGGCATCATTGTCTTAAACTTGCGCTTTGTAAGCTGCTTCCTCGCCTCAAAAGTTGCCTTGGGGGGGGAAAAAAAAAAAAAAAA
>VXAU01001363.1:1073309-1120079 GCA_013399695.1 Formicarius rufipectus
GGGGCGGCGCAGCCACGGCCCCCGGCACGGCTCGGCTGGGCTGGGCAGCCCCGCGGGGAGGGGGCGCCGGCGGTCCTGGCGGTCCTGGCAGTGTTGGCGGACACGCGTGGAACCGCACGGTGCCGCTTCCACACAGCGCGGGGCAGAGGGCCCGCAGGGGTCACTCCCCGGAGCGGTTCCCCCGCTTCACTTCGCCCCAGGGGCGTGAGGCTGATACGGGGCTCCTGACTCCTGCCTGTAGCAGCCCCTGCCGAGAAAATGTCGCGTGCACAAGGCACAAACTTTGTGGGTTTTATGGAGGGATCCTTTGTTTTTGCGGGGGGGACGGGTGCTCCACCCCGGGGTGAATTTCCCAGCTGCATTCTTTGCCCGAGGCAGGGACACGCTCTGCCGTGTGCAGCATCCCAGCACCTCGTCCCGAGGAGCTAGGGAGCTGGGGCTGGCAGGCAGCGTATGTCAGAGCTGTGATAAGGGGCCCCCCTTGCCAGGGGTCTGGCAGGAGCCCACCTCAAACCTCCTGGAGAGAGGCTGTCAGGGGGGCATCTGCAGCTCTGCTTGTATTGGTGATGCTGGGAACAGCGAGAGAAAACACTCGCAGTGGGGGAAGCCACTCTGGTGGCAGCAGCCTGGGGAACAGTAGTGGACAGATAAGGACTATGGATTCATAGAGGAACATGATTTTCCCCACTGCTGGGCATCCCCTGGGAAGCAGTTCAAGAGAGGTGCTGAGGGATGTGAGGGGGGCCCATACTTACCTTCCTCCTTCTGAACATCCAGCAATGGAAGCAGCAGGTTCAGCCTTCAGAGCTGCAGCCCCTGGGTCCCCTCTTTGCTTGGCCCTGGGGAGAGTGGGGCTCCAAGGAGGGACATGTGCCACGGCGACCAGAACAGGCCTTTCATTTGATGCCTTTCCTGAGAGTGGCACTTCAGGCACAAGCGTACAAGTGCACAATGAAGCAGCATGAGCACTGAAGGGGAGATGGTGTCAGCTAGGGGAGACCATTCTAGCATTTGGTTTGGGTGAGGTTCTGAAAAATGAAGCGTGAATGGATGGTGCAGGGTCCATGGGGCGTCCAGGGGACACACAGATAGGTGCTGGAGCAGGGAAAAAAGAGGTGATGTGTAACATCCTCTTTGATCCCCTCTGCTCCATCTAATGTTGAGTTGTCGGGAAATAGAGATCTTGACCTCCCTTTCAGGGTAATTCATGCTTGGCTGGTGGTGGGGAGGGAATGTCAGCTGCTGGTGATTTAAGGGAATATCCTGCCTGTTTCTATGGGCAGTGATGGAAGGTAATTCAATTAGTGCAGTGGGACAGTACTGCACAGCTGCATTCCACTTTTCATGCATCCAGGGTGGTGGATGGGAGGGATCTGTGCTCATGCCAAGTGAACTTATTTGGGACTAAAGACATCTTCCTTCCAAAGAATATATACATAGACATATGTACACTCTACATAGGGAGTGTATCTACTGGATTTTTTTCCAGTGCCAGTATTATGGACATGGATCCCAACTCAACAGCCACCCAAGAACGAATTTTGTAGGCTCTCCTTTGGGAGCTGCTCCTGAACTGTGAGCTTTTACAAACTACATGCTTTTTATATGCTCCTTTTGCAAGTGTGTATTAAACATAACTATCATTTTAATCCTGATATTCAGTGTATAGCTTTAGTTGTGTAAGGGCTCAGTGTTCTGAGAATGAACACATGGAAATGGGCTGGCCAGTTGTTTCTGACAGTTTTGTTCCCAGACTCATGAGTTATTCCTGTCTGAGGACAGAACAGCTGCAGGAGCAGATTTACAGTGTGGATCCTAAAACTGACTTCCCAATAACATTGGGAATTGCAGGATATCTTTAAGAAGAAGGTGTCCCTGGGACCAGAACCCCGGAGAGATATTAGGGTGCCTGGATATCCCATCAGGGTAGTACCCCCTGTGCAGTGCAGGTGCTGGCTGGGACAGAGCAGGATCTAGATATGGGGCTGGACAAGCAGCTCCACTGTGTCAAACAGAGAAACTGCTGCTACTGCTGCTACTACCTGTATCAAAGGGCACCAGAATCTTGCAGGCAGGTTGGTGGGGACAGTGCAATTCCTCCAAGGGACTTTTCCCTCTGCTTTCACTTGTACTTCTCACAAGCAGGTTCCTGCCTGTGCTTTTTTCCCAAGCTACTTACTTAGGAGGTGCAAAAGGCAAGATAAAGAGCAGAGACAGGTAGTGACTGTTGTCAGAAAAAAACTGCGCTTTAAAGCTATTTTGAGGTTTGTGGAAACAACTATTTATTTGGTTTTGTGGCCCCAAGGAGGAGAAAAGCAACCTTCTGTCTCTGCCATGGGATCCATTAAGTCCTGAGTGGCAGATACACCTCAGTGGCACACAGGGTCTGCACCCAGCCCTGTTGGCACTGTGGGACATTCTACCCTCTGTCAGCCTCCATGGTGTCCGGAGTGTGTTGGGGCTTTGCTCCTGCTCCTTGCAGAGGTTGTTGTGGAGAAGTGAGCAATTGTACCTCTTCCTGAAGGGCTTTCAGGTAACAGGTATAGCTCAGAACTTCTCTGTCCTTCCATCCCACCAGCATGTTGAGGCCTTCAAGGGATAGGCACCAGTCAAGGGCTTTCTTCCCTTCTTTGGATATCACTGGGCACTGGGAAACTGCTAGCTGAGACTGATAAAGAGCAGTCAGCTGGGACGCTACTCAGATAGAGAACATTGATATTGAGAAAGATGCAGACAGCCAGAGGGAATGGCTGAGGTCTCATAGGATCATGAGAAATCCCCAGGTGATTTTTGATGGTCCTCTTGTAGCAATATCTCTGCTGCGTGTTTACCATGTGTCTGGGGAGGATATGGAGTCCTTCTTTTCTTGCACAAACACTTGTGATATGATCCATGTCTCTGTTGGCTGAAGATGTGTCTGTGGCAGATAGAGAAGAAGCAACCAGCATCTGCCTGGCGCTCTCCAGAATTTTGAAGTTGTGTTTTCAACCCTCAAGGCCTCGAGTGGAGAATTCACTTTCCTCCGTGGGCAAGTTGTTCAGACACCAGTTGGGAAAGCTGGGGAGGTGGATGAGATACACAGAGGATACTGGTAGTTTCTGAAGTCCACTGCAGCTTCTAAAATAGGCTGTGATGGCAAAGTCTCTCTTGATGATGAACAAGTTAAGTGCCAGTCAATCAGTGCTATTCCTGTGGAACTGATTTGAACACCGTACAGACTGAATTTTAATTTCATGATTAATTATGCCAGGAGACCACAAGTACTGGATAGGTGCCTTTATTAAATACATCTCATAGAAATAATTACTAGCTTCAGGAGAAGGGGTTTGCATTTTCAGATCCAGAGTAAGGCTGGTGTGAGAAGGGTCCTCATCCTGCCCACCAAATCCAGTTGAAAAACCAGAGTCAAGATGCTCAGTGAGACATGCTGGTGCTGAGGCCCAGGATGGCACCAGCTACACGTGCCACCTCCAGATTCTTGGGAGGGGACCATGTGCAAGCCCTTAGTGCCAGCACTCTTGTACAAGAAAAGTCCCTGCCTTGAGTTTCTGCCAAAATCTACTCTGGCCAAAGGTACCCAGGTTAGACATGCAATACCCACAGCTGGATGTCCACGATGGTGCCTGCACATGTGTGTCCATCTTCCATATCTGCCTGCAGAGCCTTGTGCAAGAGATGCAGCTGTCACCTTGCTTCTTCATGATATGTGTCCTGCTGTTTTCATGTGTCTTGACAAGTCAGTGCATTAGCTGAGTGGTGGCAACTTCCCATCCACAGAGCATCTGTATAATGGTGTGTCTTACCACAAACCTATTTTGCTATAGGTTAAAAGGAACCAGTTTCTTTGGCCTCTAATGCAGGGTACCATCAGAAGCAGGGACAGTGGTGTTGGCTCAGCTGAAGTGAAGGAGACAGATGAATATGCATGATGCTAAGGCATTATTATAAACCTTGTGGCTTTAATGTTGCAAATTTGACCTTTATTCTCCCATCTCTCTCCCCTTTGTGGATCGCTGTCCCTCCTGGACACACCTCTCATTGCAAATTGTGAGATGTCGTACCTTGTTGTTTGCTGTGCATGTCACCTTGTGAGTGCTCCAAGACAATTAATCACCCCAGTTCTGATTGAAAATTCTCAGTCCTTCAATTTTCTGGTTGCATTCAATGGAGTAATGTCCTTACAGAGACAGGGGACAGAAGTGTTTCAAATTAATTTGCAGATATTTGATTATTTTAAAAGGTGTTTTTGAGAAGCATCTCATAATATATAAAGTCCCATGGCTACATAGCCTGAAGGGAAACACAGCACAGCTCCTCAATCCAAGCAGTCATGAGTGAGCTGGCCAGTGACAGGCTCAGATCTCACATAAATGAGGTGGCAGTTAAAGAGATCGATTCCTGCCTGACACAAGGACTTTGGGGTCAGAAAATCTGGTCACACTATGGTTCTGTTTGAACCAGGGAAGGTAAGGTGTATTAACATGCACCGAGCATGGCAGTCACAGAGGCTTCAGGTGCCCGGGCTCCAGGCTGAGGAAATGGTAATCACACAAAACATTCTGATACTAAACATCAAAAACCTACTGGAAGGAGGAGAATTACTTTTTATTAAAACATCTGCTGTTCCTTGGCTGCAGAGTTCCCAGTTATATGCTTTCCCCATCCCTTCAAGCTTCACTGATATGCTTTCGAGGCCATACATCTCCTTTCCTTGTCACTGTGCAGGGAATGTGGCCCTGCTTACTCCATATGTGAGTGTGCAGCACTGCAGGGATTGTTTGTGGGTTAAAATCTGCAGGGATTTTAACCGGGGGGCCTGCCTTTATAATACCAAATGTCCATTTAATTATTATGGTAAATGTTGGCTACATCTTACAGTATTGGCTTAATTTCCTTCTCCAGATTTGATCCCTTCTGGTATTGGAGCAAGGTTTTATCTGTCTGAATCACTGTATAAGTCAGATGTGGTCTACAGACACAGGACTGTCCTCCAATAGCCCATCTCTGCTCCTAGAGGCTGTGGTTGGGAGTATGGTTGCCATGGTGGTAGCAAGACAATTAAAATGGCTTTATAATCAGCTGAAGGTACCGACTGTTTCCAGGATACAATATATCCTAATCAATCTCAGCTCTGACAGACCTTGGAATGAAGCCAGATCCAATGACAGCAGTTGGTGGCATTTAATTTTTTTCTTCTTCCTCCAGCCCCCTAGGGTTAGCTTTCCTGCATGGGTTTGAAGCTGCCGTTCAAGGTGAAAAAAACCTCCATCCTTTCTGGATGTGGTGTCTTTCATTCTGCATCCTTTAATTTGGGCTATGCAGCACAAAAGAAATGCATGAAGTTATCACCATTCCTCTGACTTCCTGACCTGTCAGAAGCTGAACTGGTTTCCTTGCATAGCCTGATGTGGGTGCTGCCCTTTCGATGAGCACAGGGAATAAGGGATCTCTTTGTGGAAGGCTCCTCCTAACAGGCTGTGCTGCTCCCCCTGCCAGGCCATTCCCTGTGGGTGGTGGGGGCTGGAAGCAATATGTTGGAAGTCACACTGTATCCCAACAGCCTGGGATTCAGAGCTGTCAAGCAGTGGCTCATTGTTAGTACAACTTCTTCCAGAATGCCAGAAAAAGAAAAGGCGACTTAAAACTTTTTATGACCTGCTGACACATGAGTCTGGTAGGAAACTGACTGTGAATCTGGAGAAATAGCGGAGGGGTTTGGAGATTTGCTGCCTCTGCTAGTTACAGGGTTATTTTTTTCCTACAGGTAGCAATGTGAGCCAGAAGGCTCCTCCAATTTACATCTGGTTGTTCCAGCTGGCTTACGTGGATCTGCTTTGTGGTGTAGGTGCTGCCCTGTGCTTGGTCAGCACTTCATGGGGATATATAGTATTTTTCTGAGGGCTTTTTCTGTTTTTGCCATGATTCAAGAATACTTAAATTCCTGTTTTAGAGAGTTTCTGACAACCATGAGTCCTGAGGTGTCTATGTAGTCCCAGGTGGGCAGCTGGGTCAGCTGTGTCCTGCAAGTCTGGGTGAGTTTGCAGTGTGAGACTACAGAAAGGTACAAAATGGCACTCCTGATTGCTCCTATTAAGAGAATATACCTCAGACTTGCTCTGCGTGACACTGGGCACTTCCCCAGTGCAAGTTCTCCTTTGGGGTTTCAGTCTCAGGGTCCTCCTGCATTTTGTGGTGACACTGTTCAGTTCTATGTTCTTAACTTTTCTCTTGAATCCTCACTTAAAGACAGAATACTTGAAGTAACAACAATTATCAGCATTAAAATAAAATTAACCTGACTCTAAGTTAGGTTTATGGCCCTGCTTAGACCTTCTAGGATTGTGAAGCCTGTTTTGCAAGCTGCTGGTCTATGCTTTTGCAATCAATCGGTCAATAGCAAACCATCAATCACTGCAAGCACTTGGTTTAGATTATCAGACCTTGCACAAATCCCCTGAATTTCCAGCATGCCTATAGATTTGCTAGCTCTTCATTCTCTGTTGGGATTTACCTGATCCCTCCAGCTGGAAGAGTCTGCTAACAGCCTTCACTTCACAGAAGGGGCCCTCCACCCAGGCAAACACTACTGGCATCTGCTGAAACAACAGATTTGGAAGCCTTAGCCTGTTCCAATACTCTCCAGGTTAGAGGGTCACTGAAAGTCCCCAAGGTATACCAAAAACCTTGTTGGTAGACTTTTTCCTCCCTTAGAAACCTGCTGGCTTCAACATTTACTCAGTGACCACAGACAAGAGCTTGAAAAGGCCCTGATTTTCCAAAGATAAGCAATTTAGAGAAGTAAATGAAAAGTTACGGTTTTCTTTAAAAGCTCTGTTTGAACATATTTTTTCCATGACTCTCCCTTGACACCATTAGGTCTTTCTGGCAGCTCATTTTGGATGATTTTGTTTCAAAATATGTTTAGAAACTTAGGTTCTAACGAAGGATAATAATTACCCAACTAACAATGAACTCAACCAACCACCCGAGGAGTCAGAATGATTTACAGCTTTCAAAGGAGCTGATGCTAGCTTGCCTTTTGTCTTTCTACTTAATGCCTCTCTAATATTCTTCTCTGGACACAATGCCTTTATGAAGTGTTTTTTCTTCTTTTTTTTTTTTTTTTGTTCTTCAATAGAATGCCAAGTCCTTCCACCACCTAATTCTCTGAATACAAAAGAAGATTTAATATCCTCTAAATGACTATAAAGAACAAACCTACCAGATGGCAGACTTCATTGCTCAAGGGGGATGCAGGCTGCTTCTCTTGGCGAAGCATTTCAATGTGGTTTTGAAAGAGAGAGTCGCTAGATGTATTCATCTTTCCCTTAGTGGGGTGCTGTGATATAACTCAGTAAAGGTGCAAGAAGAGGGAAATACATTTTGCGATCCAACAGAGGAAACAAATAGAGCTGCCTGAAAAGCCTTTTTTGCTAATTTCTTGAAACTCACTGAGTAACATGTTGATTATGACCCTGAGCATCTCTGCAGAAGTTTTGAGGTGTAGCATCTGGATGCTATGTATAACTTTTCAGACTAGAAGCAACATTCAAGAAAGTTACAAGCATTCAAAGACTTCTTCTCCTAAGTTAAAACAAGGATATTGCTGGCATATAATCAATGCTCTTCAGGAAGAAACTGTTCTGCTTCATTCTCTTTCCATTTTTCCTCTGTCAGAAGCCAACAAGATTAGTTGATTAAAAGGACTTCTTTAAGAGCATATGCTTTGCATCTCACTTATTTTCCAAGTATTTGGCTGAATAATTCATCTGACACATAGCTAAATCATTTATCTTCATAGATTATCTGAGATCACAATATTTATGTATGGACCTATTGCTCAGACTTATTTGCTAAATAATTTATTGGAATAATCTGTGCTCTGTGTCTCATTTGTGGCCAGTTCCTTGGGAGATGTTGATATTCTGATGATGTGATGTGTTTCTGTTCCCAAGTGGATGAGTGTAACTTTCTGGAATTATTTTGTGATCTAAGTGGCTGTTATTATGAGTTTGAAATGTGTTTTCACACTAAATTCACACTTGGTGAGTATTCCTTCCAGAAAATGTGTTCCCTAGGATAACTGTGGAAAGCAAACACAAAAAACGGAAGGAACACAGTCAAAGCAAATCCATAAAAAGATTCAGATGCACAGAAATGTGTTCTCAGGACACGCTTATCTCCACTGTGAAGCAATGTGACAGAGGAGGAGACCTCAGATTTATGAGGCAGAGCCAACCAGCTACATGTCCTGCATGGACAGCTTGGATGGTGATCAACTGCCAGACCTGCCAACAAACAAATATGACCCACAGTCACTTGTGTTCTTCTTGGGATGTAGATTATACAGCAAAGTACAAAGCAAAGTGTAGCATTACCTATCAAACGAAGAAAAGGGAGAAAAGGTAAAAAGGGCATATTAATGGGATGGCAACAATCTTGGTATTAAGGATGAAGAAAATACAGTATTTTATGTGTCTCCAAACTGACACAATAGCCTGTAGTAATGGTTACTACCTGATACCTTGAAAGCAAGAGAATAATTTCCATCATTATTTAACGATCAGCTTTCACCCTGAATTTGGAGATCTGATCTCCTTATCTTTGCAAGTGCTACTTGGACACCTGCTTGGTAACAAGAATTCAACCTAACAACAGCTCATTCATCCTGGTGCTGTGTCAGGCAAAACTCAAGTATTTATCAGAATATTAATTCTCTACAGACCTTTGCTTCCAATCGTGTTTGCTGTGCACCAGTATGTATTTTAATATAGTCAGAGAGAGGCCTTATCTCACAGAAAGTCAATTGAACTCTGTTTCTCCCCACCATGAAAGAGTAGATTCAAATGATACACCTGTCACAGTAGAGTCCCATAGCTCAATGAGGAAAAACCACTACTTTGGATTTAATCCCAGCTACCAACCGGGAAGACAGGTTGCAGTTTTGTCCCTCACTAATATTCACATATATCTCTAAATCTTTTAGAATATACTTGGGCCATCTAGAAATGACATTGACTTTTTTAGAGCTTTGGCAATGCCTATACTGGGACAGTACTTTTTCAGTATATATATTTTACACACTACATCGAACTCCCTGGTCTGCTTTCCTTGTTATGATAGTCTAAGGTGCTTCTCTTGACAACCCTTGTGCATATACTGTTTTCTCAGTACTTGGGAGATATCCTGAGATCCAGTGATCCCTTGCTCGATTCTATTCCTTGCTCTACAAATTTACTGGCAGTACTTTGTGGGATGCCTTTCCGAAACTACAGGAATACTGATCTGGAGGGTTAAGTGTATCAAACGAACAAACTCCCGTTATTCACATCCTTTCCTGCCATCCATTAATGCTCCTGGCACCATTTTCAAATTACTATTGGGCGGCAGATGGAGGACATGCTGCTAAGTGCTGTGATTATGAGATTCATTAATATGGAGGGGATTATGCACACGCATTTGTAGTTGGGCAAGCCAGAAGAATTTACATCTGGAGTTTCCAAAGACATTGGATGCTGAGGTGATAAAGCTGTAGGACATGATGCTGTAGGAAGATGAGTTCAAATTTTGTGAGCACTTATGTGAAGCCTTTTTACTTGATGAAATTTTTGTTTCAGGGCTTACATAGGCAGCAACAACTGGTGGAATACAGGCAGTGGTGCAGAACTGGATGGTCAGTGCCAGTGGCAGAGCTTTTGGATGACAAAGACCAATTAGACATGTGAGCAGAGCCCAGAGCTACGAGAGAAGAGTATAGCCATGAATGTCCATTCCACCATTACCTCTGGCATCTTACTGCTGATCAGGAGCTCACTAGCTGGGGTTGGGAGATCAGCTACAGCAAATGTTGTCACAGGGATTTGACATGGGGAGGTTTTGGCTCTATTATGTCACAGGCCTGGAAATGTGCAAGATTTGGAGCTTTAACGAGTTGTAAATGACAAACAGTCATGCCTAGTTTTTGCCAGCAGAATCAGGTCTTTTCCAGGGGTTTGCAGAGGCTGACTGATGACTATAAAATATTCACTGACAATAATGGGAAGCAGAAAGGTCTGTGATGCTGTGTCATTGTAAAAAACAGGTCTGGGTGCTGGAATGAAGAGGGACTGTTTGCTTCTAGATATAATATGAACATTATGATTCCTCTTCTTGTTATGGGCACCTGGATTCAATGTATGGTCTGTTTCCCTGGCCAAGGAGGCTCTTTGTTGGTGTTTTCAGCATGAATGAAGAATTATTTAGATTTGTGTATAGTGGTTGCAGATGATCACTGGCATGTACTTCAGGAAGATGGATAGGAAGGAGGTGGTAGTTCATGAGAAGGGTGGGTGTTTCTCATCATGAGCTTCATGTGATAAGTGTCTGCAGTTATTTTGCACCTCCATAAGAAGAGAGACATCCTGAAGGAAATATTGGAGCATGAATGTGAGTGGGAGCAGGAGGAAGAAATTTAGTGTTTTAGACGGATGGGGAAAGGATCTCTGCAAAATTACCAAAATAGTCATGACCACAACATACTGGATTTTGGGTGTACTGAGGAAAGTGAGGGATTTTTGGCCTCTGAATGCATTGTAACCAAGGAAATGTCTTCCTCTTTGAAGTATTGATGGAGTGTGGGCATGATCTGTCATTTAGGGGTTGAGCTGGATCTACGTGACCTTTTCCAGACAAATGCACCAAAATGAATTTGAGTGAGGAAAGTAATACATAATGTGTTGAATAAAACCTGAAAGACTGCATGGAGGAAGCACACAAACATAACAGCTGTGAATGAGGTGCCTGGTTGGGCTAAGGATGCCAAAAGTTGTCAAAGTGGGGCTGGCAGTAACAAGAGCCCCAGGATGGTACATGCCCTGGGTTGCATGGGGTTCTTTGTGCCAAATCCTGTTTCCCCAGATATTTGACTCTGCACTGTTCATACAGTCCTTTTTGCCAATCCCATTCCCATTCTTTGGAGCACCTCAGGAAGTGCCATCTCCCTGCTGTCTCTGCAGCCCTTGTGCTGGGATGCATTCAGTCAGCCCTGGCAAAGATTCTTTCCCAGTTTTTTCCCATCAGGTATCTGCCAACCATCCTGTGCAGGATAATGTTTCTTTTCACACAGGTTGTGTGCTACAAGTGCTAAGGGAAATGATAAAATAATCTAAGTGCTTATTGTCCATTCCCAGTTTCCATGGCAACCATGATAAAATGTTTCTTTTCCCACATTTCGGGAATGCCATTCGCCTCCTTTCTTCCCACTCTTCAGTTCCCTTCTGGAGAAGGTAATGCATACCCCTCTGGTTCCTCAGGGACAGATTCCTGCGGCAAAGGCTCAGTGCTGCCCTTGCCTCCAGGACAGATGTTGGAGGGTATGGAGCACACCAGGAGCTGGTGTCTGCCAGGTGAGCTCTCCTTGTGCCTGCAGGAGTGGAAGAGGAGAGCCAGCTCTCCCACAGAGGAGCATCTTTGCCTTGAAGAGGTGTGCTGTGCCATCTGGGCTTTGATTTCCCTTATACAGGACCAGAGCACTGCAGATTCACTGAGTTTCCCAGAGGTCTTCTTAAGCACTTCACAGTACCCCAAAATCTACCTGCAACTTGCTCAACTTTGGGAGCTCAGTTGCACGAGCCAAACACTGATAGCTCACCTTCTTAATTAGCTGAGCAAAATAATGATATAAAAAGCCTTTCCTAGAGAGCTTTCTCTGGCTGGGATATATTACTATTATACACATAAGAGGCTCTCAATGTGCTTAATTATTTCACCAATGTGTTGCTAGTCATTGAATCCTGCATTGTGTGAGCTGCTGCAAGTGTGCAGAGTTGAGCAAACTACCAGGAACATGAGAATGGGATGCAAGGGCAGCAAGCCTGGATAATAGCTGTGGAAAGGTGATGGGAGGCAGAAAACCACTAAGTCTTGGGCAACTTCATTTTGAATTGTGTTTAGTATCTTCTAAATATTCTTAGTATCTACATTTAGTGTCTTCTCCTGGGTAACAAGTAAGTTGGGACAAGATGAAATGGCCTTTAAGTTGCACTTGGAGAAGTTTAGGTTGAATATTAGGAAACATTTCTTCACTGAAAGGGTGGTCAAGCACTGCCCAGCGAAGTGGTAGAGTCACCATCCCTGGAAGTGTTCAAAAAACATGAGATGTTGTACTTGGGGACAGAGTTTAGTGATGAACACAGCAGTATTGGGTTAATGGTTGGACTAACTGATCTTAGAGGTCTTTTCCAACCTTAATGATTTTAGGATTCTATATGCAGAAGACAAGAGGGTTGAATGCTAAGCAAATAAAGAGTCAATACCTGGAGAACAGAGATGTTATATATTATCTCACTATTTGAATATATATGATATAATTTACATGTGTTTATACATATCCATTACTAGAGGCTGTCTGTGCACTGTTTGATGACACTCTTCTCAAGGTATCTGAGTGCATTGCTCAAATGGTCTTCGCCCATCACTGGCTGCCTCTGTTGATGCCCACCTTGGCAGACCCTGGAGCACTTCTGAGGTAAAAAAATTGAGATGCGGAAGGTTATTTTTTTTCTTGTTCCTCACTGGAACAGGGTTGTTCTCAGAAGACAGTCTGTCCTACCGCTGTCCTATCTGGCCGTGTAATCTATACAGCACATCTATAATATCAGGGAAGTGACATACAGAAATAGAGTCCAGCTCCTCATAAGCCAAATAAAGAGTGGGATCATTTGCCTGCCTGCCAGAAGTGGTCTTGCCTTCCCACAGCACTACACCACATCCAGGAGAGCCACCCTTTTCCCATGTCTATCCTTGTTCTGGTGGTGCTTCTCCAGATGGAGAGGAAATGTCCAGCTCTGACCTTGTCAGGACCCTGCAGGGTCCTCAGGGGAGCTGTATAGTGCTGATCAATGAACATACTCCTTGCAACACTGGGAAATGACAGCACCAGAGAGCACCTAGTCATGGTGTTACTGGAGCTGTGCTGTGCTCACACGAGTACCAAGGAGGTCAGTCCCAATAAGGAGTAGTGTCATTTGGTTAACCTTTGGAAAGCCAGCATAGGTGACAATCTTGGTACCAGAGCTGGCTGAAGATCAGGAATTCTGGCTCACCAAAAAGAATATATTTTTTTGCCTCTCCCTCCCTCTCAGTTTCAGGAAATTGAGGCCAAAGACCCATACCCTCAAGGCTTCTTAGCCCAGGAAAAAACTTTCCAAATACATATTTCTGGTTCCCCAGTCTGCAGTACCCCCAGCCTGAGGATGTTAGGGATTAAGAGGAAGACACCCCATGGCCTGGCCTCAGGTTAGGTTGGCTGAACCTAACTCATTCTAATGAGACATTCAAGTCCACAAGAAAGCAGCTGTTGGCCTGGAACTTTCCTGGAAAATTTCCATCCAACCATAGTTTGAAATGAGAGACAGGGAAAGGCTGCATCTCCTTCAGCACCATCCTCCCAACACAGCACTGTGCTTCTTCCATACTCTCGTTTTCATAAAAATAAAATACCACACTGCTCAACTGCAGTACTGTTTCAGATGCTTAGAACTGAGCAGAAAAATAAATAAAAAGATAATTCTAGTAATACTGTGTTAAGGCCACAGGGACAACACAGGGGGACCAGATGAGACCCAGAATCAGATGTGTTATGGACTAAAAATGGCTTATCTGTGCCACTTGGCTTCATGGCCAGAGAATGGTCCCTGTCCTGATTTCATTTTTTATTTCAGACCTAGACTAGCCAGCAAATTTGGTATGGAAGTGATATCAGGCACTTCTTATGGAAACCAATTTAGTTCCTCTGTTGTAACATCTCATTAATGAAGGCTTTGTGGAAGCAGCAAGAGGTACAGATGTGTTGTTTTGTCTGTGTAACAGGCTCATAAGGGTGCTCAGGATGAAGTATGCTGCACTTCAGGTTCTTCAAATTGCCAAGGTGACCAAAGTCCATAATTTGCCAAATTCCTCACAGACTCACTGTGGGACAGTTACTACATGGATTTAACTTCTAGATGTTCAGTGTACAGAATGGAATCCAAGGTTAGAGGATATTAACTAATATTTATTTGGATTTTCACTCCTCTAGTTTATGAATGATTGTTTGGAAATCAGCCTGGGTTCCCTAGATCTGTTGAAAGAAAGACATTTGAAGAAAGATTTCAAGAAAAGGGCTAAAGAAGGGATTGGTTACACAACTAATCTCACATCATAGCCATGAGCATCTCATCTATCTCCCAGCCATTCCCATTACATCTAAATAGACTTGCTATAATGAAGCATTGAGAGGTGAAAGAGGGGGTTAATGTGCTAGTGTATTACTGCTGAAGTTATTTACAATTTGATGGAGGTCACACAGAAAAAGAAGCATGCTTGTCTTGGTTGATTCTTGAGGGCATGTCCAATGGCTAATTTTCCTGAAATCTGCAGGTTTTGCATTAGTTAAGAATCTGCATAAATGACTTTGAGAGAGGAGATTGTGTATGAACCTGTTATGCAGTCAAAACAACACATCTGTACCTCTTTCTTTTATTTAACATTGTACTTTTATTACCTGGGGTTTACTCTTCTGGTGTGATGTATTTTCCCCCTCTCAGATAAAGCAAAGTAATAGCTACCCAGGGGCCTGTGAAGTATACAAATGGGTCTGAGTTGGAAAGGTCAGCCCTACAGATATGTTGGACCATGCCAAAGAGCAAGGCAAGCAGATTAAGCTATATAAATATTTAAAGAGCTGTAATTAGGACTAACATGGCCTCACTCCCAAGCTTCATTATTATACATGCACATGGAAGAAAAGCAACTAATCATGACCTTTCTACACTTGCTTTTCCTTATATTTTTGACAGAGTGTTTTTCACTTCCTGAGATGTTCCTGGTTGGCACTGCCTTCCAGGAAGGGGATGGAAGATTTGTTGTGGTTTTCTGTGAGACCAGGAAAAATCCCAGAAAGGTTTCAGAAGGAAGTGAGGGTGAGATATTTGCTTTCACCCAGGCTCCCCGTGCTGCTGAGATCTGTGGCAAGAACGCAGAGGTTTCCCTGTATGATCAAAACTCTTGTCCAAAGCCCAGAAAGACTTAAGGAGCCCTTGCTGAGGACACCAAGTGTCCCAGTGTCACAGACACATTAACACCCTCCTCCTGGTGGGACGACTCCAGCTCATCCTTGGCTTCAAGACCATGTATTTGCAGCTCCAAGACTCAGCTGTTACAACTGTCCTCAAGGCATGCAATCTCACAAGCTATAAACAATCTGGTTGGTACAAAGCACAATATCCTCTTTGCTTAGCAACGTGCGTTTCCATGAACACCTCACACCACGAGGTTCACTGTTGCCTCAACATTCATCAGCTGAGCCTAAGGCAAGGTGTCCATCCTGGGGTGGAGGTAACAGGTAACACAGACGCACCACCCCCTCTGCCATGTCCTGCAGCAGCCACCTTCCTCTGACACAAGGACCAGTGGGACAACCCATGGGCTGGGCCACCACTGCAGCCATCCTGGGTTTCATGCCCCTTGAAGTGCAACATTAGCTCACCACCTTGGTTCCACCACCTCCAGGCAGGGAGTGGGCTGGTCACTGTGGGCTGGTCACTGGAGGATAGTTATCTTCCCCTTCAAAAGAGTACAGAGATGTCTTCCTCAGATGAAGAGTGTGAATGAGGGTCAGAGGCTTTTCCCGAATTGTTCATGGACAGACCCTGACCTTGGGTGGGGAACAGACCCATAAATTCTCTCAGTATCATCCCATGGGGGATGCTATTTGTAGGGATCAGCCCCTGCAGGGCTGCTGTTGAGGGTCAGGGCTCAAGGCATACACATACCCCACATTTTCAGATCTGCTTTTCCATACATAGCATTTTAATTGTGTGTCTGTGCCCCTTCTCACCATGCTCACAGCTCGGGAGGAAGAACCAGAATTACCAGCATAACAGGAGCACTTGTTTTAAACCAAACATGGTGGTGTTGGACAACATCACCTGCACCTAAGCAAAGCTTCTGATGGTTGTGAACCAGTCTGGATGCCATTTGCATTGACAAAGACTTACTGATCATCCGGTCAAAGACAAAGACAGAAAGAATGATAAAGTGTGGGAGAGGACATGTCCCCAGAGAGCCTGTAAGGTGGCAAGCACACCTGTGCTGCACTAGCCAGAAGCCTGCACCCAGACACACTTCTCTGGAAGTGGTCACAGAACAAGAAAATTCACATACATGCCCAGGAGAAAAATAAAATTAAAAAAAAAAAAAGAAAAAAAAAAGAAAGAAAGGGAAAAGGGTGGTTTTCTGCCCTACTCTTCCCTTTGGCTACATTAATTGGGTCTTACTCCTGCTGTCTGTATGCCGGCAGTACTCCCACAACACTGACTTTAACAGGAGTGCAGATTGCAGGATCAGGCCCACAGTGTCCTGGAAAAGATGAATAATAACCACTACGTGGAGAAATACTGCAGTTTGCAGCTCAAAGAACACTTTAAATCTGCTTAGCAATTTGTAACGCCCACAGTGGCACACTATGTAAAGCTGCAGTTATGAGACAAATCACTTTTCCATTAACCACAGCTCCAGGATGTGCCTTATGGCAGCACACAGGGAGCAGCGAGGGATGGAGGGGAGGGGAACACTGTGAGTGAGGCGGTGCAAGAAGCCAAGAGGTTTGCTATTTTCCAGCAGCAGCAGCAGCTGTGTTATCCCTTTATGGTTATTTTCTGGGCTCACAGCAATTAATCCCCATACAGCCTGACTCCAATGTCTGTCCATCTGCGGACTGTTGTGCCGCCCCTCAGATCAAACCATCTCTCAGTATTGATGACTTTCCTTCAACAGCAAGCCTTGGAAAGGCAAATTACATCCATTTTTCCAAATTACAGTGTTTTTCCCAAGTACAAATCTCAGTGTTGTTTGTTGAAGTCTGACCTGGCCACCCAATGTTCTGCCAGTGGTTATCTGACCTCACCTCCACCTGAAATACCACTCTGCCATGCCAAAACACAACAGTGGGGCTATAAAAGCTCATTTTAAGAGCCATCTTCTTTCTTATTTAAGCCTTTGACATCCTACTGATCTTCTGGAAGCAGAGAACGTCTCCAGATGCAATATGTTCTTGGTTGGCTTGGGGCTCTTTTGCAGTAGCAGGAGGCACTGAGCCACCTGGGCCAGGACTAAGTGGCAGGTCCCAGTCTTGGCCACCACAAAGTGGTTTAATCAAATGGTATTAGACCCGTACCTGCTGCCAGCCTCACCTGGACCATGTTGAGAGCAGGCAGCCTGGGCAAGCACTGGGAGCCTCTGGGGAAGGGAGTGCTTGGAACCCATGGCAGGGAGCAAGGAGTGTTGTTGTTGGAGCTGATCCTCCCTATTGATGTGACAGGGTTGATTCTGAAAATCTTGTGATGGCTTTGGAGTGAGAGAAGCCTCAGCAGAGAGACCCAAAATTGAAGAGGTAACACTGAAACAACACAAGAGAAGCCACAGAGAGACTAACTCCGATGTTCAGTCTGCAAAGCAGGTAAAGGCAGAGTGTGATGGCAAAGCAACCCTGACCCATGGGACTGAAGCCATTCTCCCCAAATGGCCAGCTGGCACCTCAGGGGCCCTCTCAGGCAGCAGGGGAGATCTTTCCTTCTAGCCTACAGGGAGGGAGGAAAGCTGCTGATTCTGGAGCCAGCAAGTTCTGTAGCTGAACACCCATCACTGCCACAGTCATGAAGGGTGGATTTAACCAGCTCTGACCCTCTTGCCCACAAACTCCCCCACATACCAGGCACAAAGAGAAGAGTACCTGATGATGACAAAAAGCACTGGCAGAGACACCTCCTCTACCACAGCCACCAGAGGCAGGAGAGCATTTACAACAAATTCTTCACCAACGCTTAGGCAGGGTGACGTGGCTTTGAAGTGCCAGGAAAACAGAGTGGGCTGCTGAGCACAGAAGAGGAAAGACCTTGGACACATTGGAAATAAAAGAGTGGTTTTAGATGCAGGGAGAAGGAGGACCGTGAGTTATCTTGAAGCATCTACACAAAAGTACAATGACATTTAAGCCTGACAAGGCCTGTGATGAGATCCAGGTAGACTGGGGAATTAGACAAAGTGTCCAGGGTCTCAGTGCAAGCTTTTATCTCATTCCTAGGGAAGGTGTTTGGAGACCTTGAATGAGAAGAAAGGGTATCGAGATAAACAGAGCAGGCAGCTGAATCCCTCAAGATTTTAAAACAATGATCAAAAGAAAACACAAATGAGGAACCTGCCCTCAAACTCAGAGGAAAAAGATTCATAGTTCAGTGGTGGGAATCAGGTATTGTAAGAGGTATTTCAGTGCCTCCAGGGAACCCATCCTGTCCTACACTAGGAAATCACATGTTTATGCTGCAGGGAGAGCATGGGCAGGGCTTAATAGATAGTCCAAGTTTCCTTCTCCTTAGATTATGGGATATGCCACAGGTCCTAAGCGTTACACCTAGGATGTCGTGGAATAGTGTGTGAAAAATAAGATATTGCATGCAAAGGAAAAAAGTTTTCATGGCAAATGTAGTTAAATGCTGAAACAGATCACCTACAGTTGTGCAGTCTCTATCCTTAGTGATTTTCAAAGCTCAGAGGGTAACCTGTTTTAATCTTGAAGTTCATCTTGCTTTGAATGGGATATTACACCAAATTATCTCTGGCAGTTCCTTCCAACATAACGTGCTCCATGATTCTGTGATCTGAAATTATCTCAAGGTAATGTGTTAAAGTTTTAAGATGTTTGCTTGCTGTACTAGGAACCCAAACACTGCAATACTCAGAGACATAGATGGGATCTAACAAAAAAATTCCAGGCCATCTGCAGTTCAGGAAAACCTGAGCTGTTCCCAGAATTACTCTACCAACCAAAGTTAAACTTCCCCCAATCTGCTCTCAGACTGGGGTCTGTAATCCTGTTCTTAGTCTGAGCCAACATTTCCACCAGGCAATGCATCTCCGCTTCCGGTGGAGTAAAAGAGCTTCTCTACTTCTTGAAAGCAGTCAGATATTTTTACTTTGCATCCCATCTCGAGACAAGTTTTAGTGATGTGTTTGGGTAGTGATGGGGGAGAAGCAGGAACATTTCATATACTCAATATTTCTTTGCAGACTTCTTCCTGCGAGCCTCAGGAGGACAGCGTTTGGCCATCATGTGTTTCAAGAGTAAGCCCAAGGTCATGAACCCTGTAGCCCTGACTCAGGGGAGAAGCTAGAGAAATAAAAAGTAAAATTAAAGCTGAAAAATAGAAGTGGAAAAGAAAACTCCCATGATATAGGCTATTCCTCAGTGTCACCAGTGGCAACATTTGATTTTGAGCTGGTCATGCCTTGCCCATTGAAGCATGGCCAGGATGCCTTACTTTGCAGCTGTCAGTCACCTGGACTGAATACCCCAAACAGATCACATTTGGTCGTTTTTTCTTCAGTAGTACCTTGAGGTTTCCCTAAAGGACAAACAGCCTACAGAACCTAATACTATATGCTCAAAATACACCCTCTCTCCTCCACTATCATAGTGAAATTTCCAGTCTCTTTTCTCCTTTGACCCACATTTTTGTAGCAGGTGCTTTGAAATGAAGGAAAGAAAATGTGAACAGATGTTTGATGGCTACTGAAGACCTGGGATGGCAGCAGCAGCCAGGGCTGAGAGAAGGATTAATGGGCAGCAGGCACATGATGAGGTCAGAGGTGGCAAATAAATGCAGTTTATCAGAGAGTTACAGAAATAAAGGAATGAATCACATTGCTTGCATCACCATAGATGAGGTATAAATAGAGTTAATCAGCACTGAATGAGAGCATATTAACTCAAGGAGAATTATTCATGCACTGCAGGTGTTTTCCCAATCTCTGTCCATGGAAGTAATGAGTGAGAGCAATAATTGGTGTCCAGCCCATCTCTAGCCAGCAGCTATTGCCCCTTCTGGACTGAATTAATCTTCCAAATTGCTATGCTGCTTTACAACACATATTTCAACGTAATGATCTTTTACTTAATATTTTTGGTAGCTAGTGAGTTATACAGATTGATAGCATCCTTTGCAAAAGAAATAATTAACCCAAGGGAAACTGGTAATTCATTGAACTTTTGAACTGCCTCCCAGTCACCTCTTGGGGACTTGCAAATTATGATGTATTATTTATTCAGCTCTGGCTGTGCCTCTCTCAGTGTGGTAGAAAGCTTCAGGAGAGTCATAACAACACAAGCCCTGTACACTTTCCCTGAACACTCACTAGAGAGAGCCTGCTACTAATTTGCCTTTCAGTAGGGACTGTTTCTACGTGTCAGTTTACCAATGCAGCCTCAAGAGTTTCCCTCGCTCTGGCCAGCTGAGCTGCTGCTTCCCTGTTGCAACACAGGAGGTGTTTTGGAACCCTCACAGGGATGTTCACAAGCACTGCTGACCTCACTGCTCTCTGGGCCAACACCACGGCTCTCACAGACTTCCCTTAAAAAAAAAAAAAAAAAAAAAAAAAAAACAAAAAAANGCAGGGGGGATGTAGCTCCTCTGGGCCCAAATCTCTCTCTGCAAGGTGCTGAGCTCTGTAACCAGACTCAGAACAGTGCTTAAACTGAAGCTTAACACAAGCATGTGTGCACCCTCTTCGGGAGGTGAGGGCTCAAAGGATTATATCCCTGGGAAAGTCCAAACCCCATTTATTTCCCAGTAAAGTGACAAGGTGAAGTCTTCAGCAGGTGCTGAGAAGGCAGCTTTCATCCACACTGTCAGTGCGGAGTTTCTTACACTCACCTCCTCGGTGTTGTCCAGGGGAAGGTGCTGGCTTAGGGTGGCTTATAGGACCATCCCCAACCCTCTGACCCCTGCAGCAGGGGCCGTGGCGACAGGGCAAAGATCACACGGATTCGCGATGGCAAAGGCCCATTGCTTTGAACACCTGAAGCAGAGCCACAGCAGGAAAAGGAGCGAGCACACGAGGCGTCCACCTGTGATCCTTACGTCAAGTTTCCCCCTTGACAGCAAAAATTCCCTACAAAACCTATCCCGCGAGCACTCACTTGTGCAGGTATATCGGTAAGCCTTTGGGGGCCATCCCCAGCTGCGCAGGTGGTGCCTGGGGCGATGCGATGGGACGGCGGGGTCCGGGTACCGCGGCGGAGCCCCCGGCGCATCCCCGCGGCCCCGGCCGGCACTGGGCGCTCCGCGGCGCCCGCAGCCGCCGTTCCTTTACTCCGGGCTCCCTCTCGTGGGCCTCCCCAAAAAGCGCAACTTCGGCCGCCCCGCAGCTCCTGCCTCGGGGATCCCCGGCCCTGGCAGCGGCTCGCAACCCTATTCGCCTCCCGGTCGTTCTTCGTCCCGGGGAGCGCTGAGGGTGGGTGTGATACAGATCCGGAGTCTGGGCTGCGGCACCCGGCCGGGAGTATCGTTCTGGCTTACAGGCAAAAGGCATTGGTTTGAGTTTTCCAGGCTGTGTTTGCTTCACAGCTGTGTTCATGTCCCCAGTGAGGCGGGGTTCCTCATTTAGTGCTCCTGCCTTTATTTCTTACAGCTCGTTTTAGGAACAAATGTGCTTTCTCCCAAGCAAAAAGACCATCCATAGTTGTCACTCCTCTGCCCTTTCTTGCGTTTCATGAAGCTGAAGTCTACATTAGCTGCATTCCTGGCAGTATTGCTACATTTCCTTCCGCTGCTGCTACCCTGTCCCATGGAATTGAGCCTGACTGTGGCTGTAGCATCCTCCACCTACCCTAAAACCGGATTTAAATCTTCATCTAAGTTTTCACTTTGCAGCATTTTCAGAAAGCCGACCCTTTCCCCCTTGTTCCCAGGCTGGATGCAAGCTCCTCTGCCCCTTCTTGACCCACTTCACCCCAGGTCTCACCTCCCTTTTCACTAGCCATGACCTTGTGCCTGCTTGGCAGCACTTCCGCTCCTCTTCCTTCTCTCTAAGTACCTTCCACACTTCTCTGCCAGGGCACTGTCAGCACTGCTGTCTGCTTCTGTCAGCTGACCTCCTTCCTTTCATCCCTGTGATGCTAAATCACCTGAAAACGTGCTCCTCATCCTTCACTCCTTCCATTTACTCTTTCCCCTCTCATGTTTTCATGTTTCAATCCCAGCTGTATCCCTCATTCCATCCATAACTCATTCTGAGACACAAAGAGTGACAAGCCATGCCACCCAAAGCTGCACTGGGTACACAGAGCTGGTGTGAGGATCAGGACATGCCTGCAGCTCCAGAACTGTGAATTAGGGTCTGATGCTTTGCTGTATGAACTGGGGAAGGTAAATGAACCTTCCCATGCCTTTCTTTCCTTCTTTCATTTGTTCTCTGTATTTCAAACAGAAGCTGCCCGGTGCAGGACAATTTCGTATTCTCTTGTGGTAAGGTGTCAGAGTCAAAGAGGTCCTCTTTTCTGTGTGAATCTAAGGCTTGATAACAACACAAATAATAGCAGCATGTAGAACTTGTGACATAAACCTTTGGCAAATGGATATCTTGGAAGCAAAGTGATGCTTTCTAGTCTTTTACACATTAAACACCCATGAGCCTGCAGCTGCCTCCAGGACAATTTATTTCAATTCCACCTCATTTTCCTGTGAGATACTCCATGAGTTTTAGTGACAGTATGTGAAAAAGGAGCTAGAAAGCATTTTATTGTTGAACAGCCACTGAGCCATCCAATATGCTTGATGGGCTTTATTCAGAGATATAAATCGCTAAGTACTGAAAATTTATGGAGAATTATACCATTTGGTGATGCATCTGCCTTTCCCTTCTCACCAGTTAGATTTCTTTACGCTCACTGGAGCATTTAGCAAGGAAGAGCATACCCTGCTGATCAATCCAAGAGCTCCTTTCCCTCACGGTACAGAGGGTGTAAGTGAAGTGGAAAACACATGTTTTTTCTCTATGAGAATCACTACTTACATGTCACTTGCTTGGAAAATTTAGCAAGAATTGCATGTGTTAGAAATGTCTGAAATCTTTAGAAAACAAAGCAAGGCCATATCTGAATGGTATAATTCAGATTGGAGGGTTTCCCCATGAAGACAGAATTTCTCTATTAGACAGCAAAGTAGCTGACAGAGAAAATAATTTTTGCTTTAACTAGTTTGGTGTCCCCTCAGCCTAGTCATCTAGGACTCAGCAACATCAATTGCACAAGCTGTCCTGGGATCATGGAATAGTTTTGGTTGGAAGGGGACCATTAAAGGTCATCTAATCCAAGACCCTACAACGAGCCAGGGCATCTTCAACTACATCATGTTGCTCAGAACTCCGTCGAATCTGACCTTGAATGTTTCCAGGGATAGGGTGTCTGCCACCTCTCCGGGCAACCCATTCCAGTGTTTCACCAGCCTCATTGTAAAAAAGGAGATGATGCAAGATGCTGGGCTGAGGGCAGGATAACTATGCCTTTCCAAACACCCTACAGAGCAATCAAAGCCTGAAGAAGTGCAGGAGTTAAGAGAGGTGAACAGAAAGACTCAGTTTCCTTCTATTGTCCCTTGGTGCTCAGCCTTTTCTCCAACAGATCTTTCCAAAGCACCACCAATGGAGAGCTGACCTCGGGCAGCACAGCACCAGCCACTGCCCACAGCCCAACCAATGCTATGAGAGTGCAAACTCCATTTTAAGCAGACATGTGATACCTCCCATCCCTCATGAGTTGGGAAAGGGGATCCTGCTCTTACTGTCACTGCCACCAGTGTGAGATGTATTTTCAGTGCAGATGGCATGGGCTCCAGCACAGAGCTGGCTATGTCAGGGAGAGCAAGGCTACTACCTTAAAGCATTGTCCAGCTGCCAGATTCTCACTGCAGTCTCCAGACACTGCGTTTGACCCTTGCCAGAGTGAATGCCCTGAAGCATAGCCCCTTGCAAGGCCAGCAGCCAGCAGATCCCTTTCCTTGCCCTCATTCCTGCTGCTGACCATCCTCTATTGCAGACTCCCTATGCAGACATAGGGGAAGCTGCATGATATTCGTTTGACAGTGTTTGCCAGAGAGAGTAGCCCCTTGTGTCACTGCAGTCTCCAGCTCAGCATCCTGCAAGCCACTTCCCTACACATTCTTTTGTCAGAGCGATAAATGCTGGCCAGTGGCTTGGCTGCTCGGTGCCTTTCAAGTTGGGGATGTGCTGCTAAATGAAGCAGTGTGTGCTCTCTGTCTGCCTCTCCTCATCTCCTTTGTCTTCAGCAGGAATTATTTATTGCCCAAGGGCTGCAGTGAAGGGCTGGGTGTTGGTCTCCCAGTTGGAGAAAGGCTGCGGCCAGAGCTGGGCTCTGCCTTTTGATTCCTTTGCTGTTGGATCTATTTTTATTTCAGATGAGCAGATATTCTCTTGATGTATAATAGAAATGAGTGAGGACATAGTTCTTAACCCGGATCAGTCTCTTTGAATTCAGATTTTTGATCAGTAGATAAAGGGGCAGAGAGCAGGGAAAAGAGCGGAGACCCCGGAACCATAAGGGTCCTGAGAAAGCCATGGCACCTCTGTGCTGCTTCCATCAGTATGAGAAGGGGCAGAGGTTTTGATTTTGCACATCAAAGTCAAAGGTGAAGACAAGTAAATTGAATTCATTCACTTCTCATTTGGGCAGTAAGTTCACTCATTTCTCATCAGGTGCCTACAGCCACAAGCAGGGACAAGTGCTTACTTTTATTCACCACTTCTTGTTCACCAGAGCTGATACTGGTTCAAAGACACCTTACTTTTACTCTTTTCTTCCATTAATTTTCTTGTTTTCTTTATATATATCAACTTAATATCACATAAAAAGGCTGAACAAAGTTCTCTCTAGCCTGTGCCCTGGAAAGGTAACCATCTGGTTCTTTAGTGGGGACATAAGCACAGGCTTTCCTTGCCCCATAGCTGCAGGACTTTGTTGATGACTCTGCCCAGACCTCTGCACTGAGCCCCCCTTGGTGACACCTCTGAACCTGGTGGGTGTACATGACATCCACCTTCGCTGCACCTTGGGGGGCTCCTTGTAGGGGCTCCTTTGGTGGGTCATGCGGGGTGAGGTGCTGTGCAAACACCCACCAGGGACAGTCCCCTCCTCTCCCAGGGCCCTCATGCTGAAGGATGGGACAGGGTACTACAATACAGCCACAAAGCAGAGGGTGGCAGCAAAACCAGTCCCTTTGCTGCCCATGGTTATTCTCCCCTCCACTTGTCCTCATTCACCACTAAAACTTCTGTTAGAAAATTTTAAAGATAACTTAAGAGAGGCCCCTGCAGATGGCAGGTGAGTTTGGGGAAGGATTTCTAGCAGATGCTGAGGGGCAGGCAATCAGCCAACAATATTGCCTTCATGGGGGAAGCAAAGTGTCCAAGGGAGGAGGTGGCAGGGTGCATGACTTCAAGATAGAGCCTGGAGTCTGGCTTGGAGGACAGCTTTTGAGCTGAGAGAGAAAATGCCATGGCTTTGGTGTTATGTAATCCTGTGAAGCAAAAACAAAAATTACCTTTCCGTCCTTTTTATACTTACTTTTTATTAATTATTTGCAAGGGGAAGGTGGGGTAAATTATTTCAACCTACATCTTCTATGACAAGCTGCAAAGGTAGACCATTAAATAAATGCAGGGCTCCTTGTGAGAGTTGGTGGCTGTGAGCTGGATGCCCTGGTCATCCCTGCACCCAGGCTTGTGCTCCCACATCAGCTTGAACAAAACCGGGAGTGGCATTGTGACTTTGCAGCAAACCTGAGTACTGGAAGCTCTAACTCCCCAGGGACTCAGGGCCTCTGACTTAGAAGAGCATTTGTAGTTAGTCAGACTGGAGAAGTCCAGTCACAGGCAGCAATGTGGCATCTTATTGCTCAATTCATTCATCTTATTTGTTAACTGTTATAGAAGAAACATCCTGGAAGGACATCACATCTGACGGGGGGAAGCAGGCAGAAGTTCTGCCAACACAGTTCCTGCTCCCACTGCAGCTACAGTGCAGGGCTGCAGTTAACATCCCCATCACAGTTAGAGGGCACAGTTATGGTCTTCTGCTGCAGCAAGCAGGATTTTCAGCACTGAATTTGGATTTAAGAGTGGGGGCAATGGCACTCTGGAAAGGGTTCTGGCTGGAAATGATGAAGAAATACTATTAAAAGCTCCTGTCCTCTCCCTGGGCTGCTGCTGGGGTGATTTATGAGCTGGTTTATGGACTGAGACATGCAGGAATGATTGCCTGTTCCTCTGCAGTGCAATGCAGGCTGCAGATAGCATCAGCTGAAGGGTGTAAAAGGCTGCTGTGCAGTCCCCATGACTGGGAAGAGACAGGTCTCCACTTCTGACTTCTGAGAGACCCACCCTGGAGTCATCCTATGGGATAACACCCAGCCCAGCCATCAGAGCAGTCATATCCTGGTCTCTCACAGGTACCCATATTCACAGGACAGCTGCAATATTTAAGGGATCAGAGTTGCAAGGATATTCCTTTATAAATCAAGTGCATCTGCTAGCTACATCTTCCCAATCAGAGTTCCCAGGGAAAAAACAGTCTTTTTGTCTGAAATTAATGTTCGGGTGTTTTCTTTATGGTTCCAAGTCAATACCTTTGAATGGTTTGTAAAAGAGCAATAGAAAAGAAAAGCTCTGCAAACTGGCCATGCATACTAAAAGCCCCATCCTTCAGCAGACTAAAGGCAAGCAATAATCCACTCAGCTCTCACTTATTTCAAGCTTGCTTTTAAAACAAAATCATCAGAATATTTAGAGTCATTAGAGAACCCCATATCTCTGACTGAACAGGTCAAAACCTGCAAACTTTCCCAAGGACCCATGTGTGGCTGATGTGAATATCCCCATCCTTCTGTCACCATGCAGGCGCTGTGCATTGGGATTGCAGCCTGCTTGGGCCAAGGACAGCTTATAAGATCAGCTCAGTGGCATTTTGTTCTTGTCTTGCTTTGCCATAATAAACAAATTATTAAAATCAGCATTATTAGCCTCACTATTTATGAGTTTTATTTTACTTAAGATGATAATTTGCATTATTCATGAGAGCTTCTCTCTACTCCAAGTGACCACTTTGGATTGGGAAGACCTATTGGCAATGGAACTGCCCGTTTTTACTGACTCCGTCTTCCTAGCAATGGCAGTTTTGGTCCAGCCAGCATGCGGAGCAAAGGCCAGCCTGCTGAGGATGCTGGCAATTTACTCAGCTGTTTTTCTCCTCACTTGGCTTATCCCAGTAAATGGATTTTCACTGAGAATCCAAGGAACAGGTAGGCTCCTACCTGAGCCTGCTGCAGTTGCACAAACGTGAATGGAGAGACACAAAAAACCCATGATAAAAACTAGGGTGTTGCCCAGGACAGATATAGTCCCCATGGCAAGGAAGGGATGGAGGAAGAGGGATTTCTGCTCCCTGGCTGTGTGCAGGGCTGAAGGGAGGGAGGGGAGAGGGCAGTGGGTTTTGGTGCAGAGCTGCTGCTGTAGGGGCAAAGGAGCAGGCTGAAGTAAGGTGCCACTGTCCACCTTGCTTGCCTCATTTATCTGAAAGGGCAGCTGCTGACAGAACCATGAGGAACATTTGTCTGTGACTTTATCACTGGTTTCCATGGAAAATATTGTGTCACAGGGGAGTATGAATTCAAGGCAGGAAAAAAGATGAAGAATTGGAGAAGCTGGGTAATAGGACTGGGAAAAGGCAGGTCAGGGACTGTGCCGGTACCTTATCGATGGGCTTTCTACGTGGTCAGCATGCTCCTACACTCTACCGCAGGCTACAGGGCTGCCACAGGCAGCCGGGATTTCCTGCAGGCTACAATGACAAGGCCACGGATTATTTTATTAAATCCTCATCTTTGCAAAGGTCTCTCCTCCAGATCACCCCTCGAGGCCCCTCTGGGCTCCCAGCATAACCCCTCAGACAGACCCCCGTGCCCCGAGCCTCCGAGCCCCGCGGCACCCCCGGCTCGGCTCCGATCCTGTGTCACTAGAGGGCACTCGGGTTATTTTTTCCACCAAGCCTTGAGTGTTAATATTCATAACATGCGCCGCGCTCTTGGGGCGGGTTGGCAATATTCTCCTACGGCAGCAGAGAATTTTTTTCAGCTGTTTTGCAGGCAGCTGGAGCAAAAGCATCTCCTGTGTTCGGAGGGGATGCCACAGGGGCTGACGGCAGCGCCGGGAATGCTGCGTGCACGGCGTGGGCTGCGTGGGATGCTGTGCCCGCCGTTCGTGAGACCACGTCCTGCTACACCTCGAGGTCGTGCTGGAAGAAGACATGAGTCCGGCCCCCGCAGAGTGTGCAATAAAGTGTAAACTCGCAGCCTTACTGAGCTCCAAGTCAAACAAGAGCACTGACACATCCGAAGCTCAACGCCCGGTAAAGGATGTACTAGCAGTGTGGGCTTTAGTTTCCTGCCTCTGAAACAGATTGCTAATGCAGTAAAGTAACACACTTCTGTAAGGGACTAGAAAAGAATCTTTAGAAGGAGGAGATGTGAGTGGTGATCTGCCTGGACCAAGGAGTTGCACTTGGATGGTATTTCCCCCCCTTATTTTGGCCTGATACTAAGACTCCTGGTGTCCTGCCCTGACTCTGGTATTCCCAGTGGAGCAGAGGATCCAACCACTGTCCACACACTGTCCTGAACTGGAGCAGCACCGGCCTCCCCAGCACAGCACCGTGCTCTGCATTTCCCCAGCTGCAGGATGCCCCATGCCAGATCCTCCCCACCAGGCACACAGCCACACATCAGCACACAGGGCATCATTGGCACATGCCCGAGGAGCAGCCAGCAGCTGGTTTGGGGTACAGCTCCAGGGATCAAGGCTGTGAGGGAGGGACATGGCTGGTTACATCTCCGAGGTTCCTCCAGCTGTTGGGTCCTCCTGGACCCGGGTGGTACAAGACCTGTGGCAAATTCCCCATTGCCTCCTCCACCAAGGGCTGGGAATGCAGCCTTTGCCTTCCCACAGGATGCCAGAGCTGGCACACTGCAGTCACAGCGGGGTTGGTCTCACCATGACCCTCAGGTATCTGCCAGCAGGAAAGTGTGTGTTGATCTCCTCTGATGATGCATATTTCCCTCTCACAAACCACACCTCATTAACAGTAATGCTTTCTAAGCTGTAACTGGTATTCAAATCCAAGAGAAGTAGAGTATTTTCCCTTATTTATTGCCACTTTATTTGTGCTGGAGTAGCAGCTAGAGGCTCTGATTGGGACCCCCTCGTGCAAGACATAATGAAAAGATGGTCCCTGCCCCAAAGAGCTTCCGGTTTAATTACAGAACAAGCGACAACAGATGGATGCCCCATACAGACAGGGAGGAGCACAAGGTAACAGGGAGACAATTATGATTAGCTTAATAACCCACGGTCACAGTACAGCAGCTGCCTGCTATTGTCACTAATTGTCACTCCAATTGCTATGAAAGAATTCTTTCAGTTTAATCCCAAAATGTTCTCTGTCACCCAGGGTGGAGAAACAGATATTTTCCAACACCTTGTGCCTCACCTCTCTATGAAACTGTCTCACCAAGCCCGAGGATGCAGGACACCTTACCTCAGCAGTGACGCTTTTAGAGGTACCTCCCTGCCCCTGTTTTCTTCCCAGATAGCCCTGAGACACAACATGGGTTTCTGTCCCCTCCACTCCTGTCCCTGCCTAGTCTTACCATTAAATGGATGGAGGAGCTATAAACAACCTCGCTAACGGGAGTGCAGGGGCAGAGCACCATGCACCCAGCACCATACAGGAGAGAGCAGCAGGAGGAGGTCTTGTTGCTGGAGGTCTGGTACTGTTTAATTGTATGAGGGTTTAGCCCACCTTTTTTTTTTTCTGTCTCTCTCTTTTTCTCCCCACTGTGACTCAGCTACATGTTATGTGCTCACTTCCAGCATCCTTCATGTCCTTGGACACTGTGACTGTCACAGCGTAAGACTAAATTGTATCCCTTTTGCTGCTGAAGTAGCCATCACAATTTAGGTTGTATTTAATTCAAAACCACTCCCATCTGTAGGTTTCTTGAAAAGCTATTTACTATGTATTTCTGTATATTTTTTCTATTTCTGTGCCCACTTCCAGATTTTGACTGTTCATATTCATGTTTTAAATGTTTCTGAGTGTCTATTGAAACTGGTTTGTCTATGTCATACATGTGGACATATTGCAGGATTTCTCTATGCTCAGAAGAGGAGAAGTAGAGGGCACATCTGGCCATCCAAAATGGATTTCTGCTCTGACTGAGCCTCAGAGGAGCCTGCTGCTGTCTGGAAAGCAGAGAGACTCTCAGGAGGCTGAGGCTGCAGCTCAAGTCTTAAGCCCAGGCCCCACCAGGCACAACTGCCCTGCCTCCTCTATTTCTACAGCTACCAGTCATTGTCCCTTCCCATGCGCAGGCATGAGTCCTCCCAAGGTGTGGTGGCCATGGGGTGACTTGGATTATCCAAACTCCCTTCTCCACAGATATCCATCTTACCTCAGACTGGAAAAAATTACTAATACTGCCTGCTGAGTTACACCCTGGCCCTCAAGAATCCAACTGGAGTGGAGCCATGTGACCATGCCAGCTCTTGGCAGCATCTCCCTTAGGAAGGAGCAGAGGCCTGGGCATTGCCCTTGCGGGCTGCAGCAGTCACAGTGTTACAGGGACCTCAGCCCACCCTCTCTCTTTTCCAGGGGCTTGTATTAGCTTTGGTTCCCTTTGCTGCTCTCTTCAAGCTGAAGTAAAAGACACCTGTGTAAAAAGCACAGGGTAGAGAGGGAGGATGCACCAGTCTGCACCACTGAGGGAATGACTCTGAGCTCACCACGGCTCAGGTGGTACCTACAGCAGCAAACCTACTGCTGCAGTACAGCAAGGGATGAGGGGCAGCAGCTGGGCTGGCATGTCTTGCTTTGTGCTCAAAAAAAGACATCTTTAAAGAAGGACTAGAAGGCCCCTTCAGCCAACGCAGCCCATGGGGAGGCAGGACAGGCTTGGTGACTGGGCTGGTCTGGGCTCAGCCAGGCAAGCAGTGGGCTGCAGCCCACCTCTGCATGTAGGCACACTGTACCAGCCATGCACACCAAAAGTGCTCTCTGGCAGCACTACGCCATGTGGCATGCTGTGCCAGAGTCCTGAGGAGAATGGAATTGCCAACCTACCAGCTACAATGGAGCCTGGCCAGCTTTGGGGGAAATAAGTGGGAGTTCTTGCGGCAAAGCAAAGGATAAGCTCAGGTACTGCCCACCTGCCAAGTGCCATGGGCAGTTGCGGGGCAGGCCTGGCTGTGTCCTGCCTGTGAAAGCCATTTCTGGGTACTTCATTCACTTTGTAGTGTTCTAAAAGCAAGAAATAAGGTGCCTTTGCCTTGCAGCTCAGATCACTCTGTGTCCTTGGATACTCCTGTCAGGTCAAGTGTGAATAAATTGTACTTGCTGCTTTCCTAGATATATTGCTTTTGTTGGAACAGAAAAGTGCCAGCTTTATTAGCAAGATGAAGAAAAGCTCTGGGTTTTGGTTTAGTTTTTTATCCTGAGTATTAATAATTTGTTGTTTATTCCACTATCCTTAAAAAGTGTCTATTAAAATATTCAAAGACTTTATGGCAGCTGCTGCTGAATCACTGCAAAGTGGAAAAGCTCCTTCAGTAAAAATTAGCCCATCACATGCTTGTTAGCTGGGTTATCTGGGGTTGCATTTCTTTATTTTCCCTACCTGGTAACTATTGACATGACAAGTACAAGCAAGATACAAGATAAAGTGTAAATGTAATTTTAAAATAAACCCTTCTGTGTTGAAGAGTGGTAACTATACTGCAATCAATCTGCAGCACTGTTTTCCTTCTGCTCAAGTGAATATAAGTCAGGGAAAAGGAGGATGCCACAGGATACAGAGATGTGCTTGCCATAGCCTAGGCTGCCAAACGAGGTATCTTGGGGCCTTGAAGACCATGACAGTTGAAAATGATTTGCCGGCACATATTTTGCACCATATGTCCTAGCAGTTGAAGTACCTATGAAGTGTGCTTAAGCAATGATATGCTGCCAGGATGAAGGCTGGTGTTCTTCAGCCTTTCAGCAACTCTGCTAAGGGGAATGATTACAGAAGCTGCAGAATATGTTGGTTTTTCTCTATGTTGGGAACGTGGAGCTGGTTGAACTTGCCATCCAGCCCTGCAAAAAAAAAGACATCAGAGGAAATAAAAAGCAACATAGAATTTGAAGGGTTCAAAAACCAAACCATTCCATTGTCAGAGTGAGACAATATTCCCAAAAGAAAATGCAGTCAAATGTGCAGGAGCAGGGAAAACCCAACATAAACACGTGTTGGGAAGAAAATTCTGTTCTTTCCTAAGGATGCAGTAATCTATTTGAGACAGGTCTTGGTAAATCAGCGCTTCAGTGCCTTCTTTGCAATGATGAGACAGACAACGTGAGATGATAAGAAGTCTTGCATAGCTAATTTGCTGCAATGTTTCAGAACTGTTAGTGGGATGGCAGTAAGAGAAAATAGAGAGGATAGTTTGTGCCAGGACTTTTAAAAGGCACTTCATAATGAGAAAACTTAGAGATTAATTGACTATTGGCTGTGTATGATAATGCAGTAAAGCATTGAGTTAGATAGACAACTGGCTCAAAAACAGCTTACAAGGGGAGGCTAGGACATGAGCAAACTAGCAAGCATTTGCTCTTAAGACTTTAATTATCTGTAATGTCTTGTATGTTTAAATGATTAGGTTGGGATCTGAAATATTAGTTACCAAAATTTGCAGGTTAAGACAACAGTCAGATTAAATAAGCAGGAAGGGAGCTGGTGTGCATGCAATACAGCTCTGCTCTGAAAAGTGACTGAAAATTATATACTGGAAATTTTTTTACATGGTTCTATTTCATGTCAAAGCAAATGATAGTTTCATAACCACCTGCTCTGCAAATAAACAGGAGATCCTCAAACGGCAGTGAGAATATTTGTTGAGTTGGGTGCTTCTCAAAGTGAATCGGGGCACCAGTCTCTGACCTGAAGCCAATAAAGGAGAGATGGGTTTTACTGTTGATGACTAATGTGAAACAATAAATCAGGGAGAAGTGACAAGCTGCAAATAGCACTGTCATGCAAAACATTGCCAAGTATTTGGGAGCCCTATTCAGAAAAGTTTTGAGCTGATCAGCACTGTGTGTCACTGCAATAAAACTGGGAGAAATAACACTGTTGCTGGGGGTACAGAATGCAGAATCAGTGCCATATGTCCTGTGGTAGGTGCATTTTGCTGAGATTACATCACAAAACAAACACAGTAGTTCCACAAATGCTGGTTAAGGACTGGGGAAAATCTCATGAGCTATGGTAGGTTTCTAAGCTGCTCTTCCTTTTAAGGAATCTTTAAGAGGCAGTAAACATATGCTTCATATAGGGGAGGCTGCTCAGGAATTCGACTCTTCTGGGTAGTGTGGTTTTGTCTGGGTAGCGTTTGAGGCTGAGTGACAAGCGTTGAGAGGCAGAGAAGCAACCCACAGGTCATCCAGAAACTGACACAAGAAGATACATTTAAAGTACAGCCCCAGCAGTCAGGGGAGCATGGGGCTTGTGTGTCCCTGTGTCTGTTCAGCTTGAATCCAGAGGGCTGCTCATTCAGATCAAGGCTCTGACTGAAAGGCCTCCCAGGATGTAAGCAGCAAAACTTTCTGGGACTCTCGAGTCCTGTGTTCAGGAAAGCCTGACTAGCTCCCTGGCTTGAGGGGGCTGCCTCCCTGAGCATCACTGTTACACTTTACAAGCCTTGAAGAGCAGTTTTTGATGTTGCCACACTCTTGATTTACTCCTTTCTCAAAACCAGGCATGCAATGTAGGTCACAGTCAACCCTTCCATTATTGTTTCAAACCTCCAAGCCAGTAAAAATAGCTTATAAATGTTTTCATGTTATCTCCACCACCCATTTTTCAGTAAATCAGCAGGAACACTCTGCACCCTGCTCCCTTCTTGGTTCTGAACCTACCAAGTGTCTTTTGCATATTTTCTTTTTTTTTTTTCTTTTTTTTTCCTCAAAAATCCTTCTGCAAACAGCTCAGCTTCCTGGAAAATAGCCACTTACTCTTCACCTTTGCCCACCTCTCTGTTAAGGACCTCATTAAAGTGTTCCTCTGCCTTTCTGCAGTTGAATTCTTTAGAACTGAAAGCTTCCGTTTTTCTTCTTTATCTGATTCACTCCCACTTGCTATCTTCTCTTCATTGCCACTTTTGTAAAATGCTCACATGCTTTAGGACTCCTACTCTGACCCATCATGTCTGGAAAGCCGCAAAAGAAATATCTTCTGCTTCATCCTGTCAGCTTTTTGTACCCACTTGCAGCAATATCATATGTCTCTGTAAGAGACTGAGTTGGGTTTTGAATGCAAACAATTGGTCACACTGCACATTAATCCTCAGCTGCTTTTGTATCATCCTTCCTGTGTTGGGTATATATTGGAGGTACCAATATCTTTCACAACTCTCATACAACACTCAGCCAAAACCTCAAATTCAGCATTTCTGTGATGTCCCTTTCTAGATTTTGGGTTCTCAAAGCCTACACAGTATTTCTATGGCTGTTCTGCATCTACTTCTTCATTATGAAGGTATTTCTGCTATTGGCATTCTTACATGCCACAGTCAGAGCTCCTTGGAGCCTCAAATTCTGGGTTTCTGATTTCCTTAGCAACTGTCTTCTGATTGTGTGTCTGGTGTTCTCCCTGCACCTATGGAATCTGATTTCTGCCAAATTTGTCAAAAGCACAGAAATATCAAAGATGTTGCCTTTCTGCACATTCTGTGCAAATGAGTGGTTTAATGGAGGAAAAGGAAGATGTGTTTTTACCCTCCCAGAGAGAAAGGCAAAACTGCCTCCAGCTCTCATTTACTGGGTCTGGCAAAAAGCACAGTCAGGATGCTCGTGGCACTTGACTGAGAGCCCACGAGAGGTAGGTCAGAAGTAAGAAGGGAACTGGAAATACTGACATTATCTAGAAGGAAGTGGTAAACTGTTTGGAGGGCTGGAGGGCAGAGGCATGGGAAGCATGGGTGAGAAAGACAGGTACGGGACTGGAGTGCTGGATGAAGAGCAGCTCTGAGAATGCTGATGTGGAAATGACAGAAGAGATGAGTAGAATTATCATTAGTGCACAAGGCAGAGATACACAAGAAAAAGGTTCCTTAGCTCTGCTGCTCATGAGTGTTCCCCATCCTGGGTCATTACTGACAAACTGAGTGACATGATTAACAGCGACCTGATCTCTGAATCATACATTTGAGTGTGGCACACTTAACCGATCTCATTCCCTGTTCACAGCCCTAGGACTCTTTTAACATGTGATTGGTTTGTTCCTCTATTTTACTACTGTAGTTCTCTTGGCCATTTCTTAAAACAAACTTGAGAAAACCAGCATGTATCCATACGGTTCTTCATGGACTGTTCCTGTTATTTCATCATTTGCTTCTGCAGTGGTTACTGACAAAGCAGATACTGTGCTCCCTTTTTTTATCCTGAAACAGCAAATTTATTCACTGAGGGCTTCCAAGCTGGTGACTGCTAATAACCCAGGCTCATCATAATACATGCTCACACTGCATATCTGGCTGGCTTGCTTCTGCTACAAAACAGTAGGTTTGTGCATTTTTAAATGAGAGTATTCCAGCTGTCTCAATTTTTGAATGCTTGTGATACTCCTCTGGTTGCATTGTCATGTTTTGGACAGGGCCTGAACTGCATAGGATCAAAACATTCCACATTCCAAATTTCACTTGCACATATTATCGTTGTTAATTTCCCAAAGTGTATTTGAATTTCATACAAATTAAGGCTTTTATAGAAGAAATGTTCTGCATATGCCCAGTCTGCAGTGTAAAGGACCAGGTTCGTTCACCTGGACACTTCAGCGTGATGGGGTAAGGAACCTGCAAGCAGAACTACTGGAGGATTAGCTGTGTGCCCATGGGAATACTAAAACACTTCTGTAGGATCATGCACTAGCTAGAAAGGGCCATTAAAACACCATTAGAGCTGATACTTTGTATGAATGAGGCCCACAGCCCTGCCTCAGGGTAGTGAAAATGAAGCAAACCTTCACTGGAGCCTCAGGAGTTGTTCTCAAGGGGAAATGCAGGAAGCAGGAGGAGATGCAGGCAGAACAGGACAAGCTGTAAACTTGCAGTACATCTGGGTTTAACCTGAGCTGCAGATCAGAGACTGCATGCCAACTGCACTAAAATCATAGAAGGATTTAGGTTGGAAAAGATCTTTCAGATGATCAAGTCCAGCTGTAAATCTAACACGACCAACGTCCCACACAGACAGGACAGCTACTCACAGCTAGTGGGTAGGTCACCACTCTGACCAGGCTATGTCTCCCCAGTCAGGGGCTGCTACAGGCACCTCAGATATATAAGCCTACTTACAAGCTGTCAGGGACAAAATCCTGGGAGACGTGTCCACCCAGGGCTCAATGTGGCTCAGACCTTGGGTTGCTGCCCCATATTCCTGTGTATGCCCCTAACCAATGCCATCCCAGTGCTTTGCTACTTGGTCCCCACAATGGGAACTGCACTTCTTGCTCAGCGGTGGCTGCTCCTCAAGGAGACTTTCTCAGTAACAACACACCAGATAGTTTTGGGGCAAGACAGATGGATGGACATGACTAGGGAAGACCTGAAAAGTTAGATCCATTGGTTAGCTCAGGGCACACTGTTATGTTCAGAGGAGAGACCACATCAGCCTTGCTGAGCAGTGTCTCTGCAGATTGTCTAACTGTGAGTCTTGGCTCCTGGGGTGATATCCTCTCCCTCATGCACAAAGCCCATTTCCCCTGGAAAAAAACAAACAAACAAACAAACAAAAAAACAATGCAGTTACATGAATCAACAGTGTGTCCTTGTGACAAAGAAGGCCAAAGGTATCCTGGGCTACATTAGAAGGAACATTTCCAGCAGGTTGAGAGAGGCTATTCTTCCCCTCTACTCAGCCCTGGTGAGGTCCTGCCTGGAGCATTGTGTCCAGTTCTGAGCTCCTCGGTATGAGGCAGACATGGACACAGTGGAGTCCAGTGAAGGGACACTAAAGTGATTAAGGGACTGGAGCATCTCTCATGAGGAAAGGCTGAGGGAGCTGGGCCTGTTCAGCATGAAAAAGAGAATGCTCAAGGGCATCTTAACAACATGTGTAAATACCTGAAGGGAGAGTGTAGAGAGAATGGAGCCAGGTTCAGTGGCACCCAGTGACAGGACAAGAAGCAGTGAGCACCCACACAAACCTGGGAGTTTCCATCTGAACATGAAGGAATACTTTTCCACTGTCAGGGTGACCGAGCACTGACACAGGTTGCCCAAGGAGGTTGTGAAGTCTCCACTCGTAGAAATATTCTCACCTCCCCATAGATATTGCCCACAGCCCTGGGCAACTGGCTCTAGATGGCCCTGCTTGAGCAGGGGTGGTGGAATTGGAGGACCTTTGGAGGTCCTTTCCGACCCCAACTCTGTGATCTGTTATTCTGTAATATGGTGAGGATCATGTGTAACACCTGGACTTTTAAAAAAGGTGACCTCAACATGACAATGAGTGATTACTTTTGGAAGCTGTCCCTTAGATTCTGCTTGAGCTGAAGTCAGCTGTGAGCACTTTGCATTTACCCTTAGAAACTACACCCAGGTGGATGGTTCAGAGAACAAATGTATTTAAATTAGGCATGTGGATTTGCATCTTAATCATGTTATCATGATTAAGTAGTACCTCAGTGTTACCTGAGGCAACCATAGGCTACACACCTAAAGGAAACCTGAAACAGTCAAACCCTTTCTGCTTTACATATATTAAGTCAGTACAGATTTTCACATCTGCAGGGCAAATCATAGATTGGCAAGCAGCATTTTAATGATTGAAAGAGGCAGCCTTGTCCAGGATAGGTCCCAATTAACTGCAGTAATGACAAATGCTTTGAAATAATATATCCTGTTCCTGGACCATCACAAAATTAAATTTAGGTCTTGTCCTACTCCCAGTATAATCAATAGCAAAACCTCAGAGTCAGATGGACATCAGTGGATTTCAATGAAGTTATGACCGATTCTATCAGCCCTGGGGAGTTTAGTTATTACACATAGTGAGACACTGCAATTTGCTATTGACTACAATGAAGTCATGCCAATCTACTGCAGCTGAGGATCTGCTTCCCTGCCCCCACTTAACATCAGGAACAGGAGCAGTATCTATTTAGAATAGAATAGAATAGAATATTTCAGTTTATTAGGAAGGGACCTACAGTGATCATCCAGTCCAACTAAACTCTGACATGTTTGAGGCATCAGTAACATCTCAAGGAAGCTTGTTCCAGTGTTTGACCACCCTCTCAGTGAAGAAATGCTTCCTAATGTCCAGTCTAGACCTCCCTGATGTAGCTTTGAACCATTACTACGTGTTCTGTCACTGGATCCTGGGGAGAAGAGACAAGGACCTGCCTCCCCACTTCCCCTTTTCAGGAAGCTATGGGAAGCTATACGGTCACATCTCAGTCCCCTTTTATCCAAATTAGGCAAGCCAAAGTCCTGAGCCACTCCTCACAGGCCATTCCTTCTAGCCATCTAACATCAGCTGTGTTGCCCTCCTCTGGATTCATTCAAGGGCCTCACATCCTTTTTCAATTGTGGGGACCAGAATAGAGCACAGTATTTAAGTGGATTCTCTCAGAAAGAGCGATCACAGCTGCATGCTCCCCTGGGTTGTCCACCCCAAGCCCTCAGCCTCTGACAATGGCCACCGCAGCCCTCAGTTTTGCACTCAGAAAAGTTCCTGTTCCCCTATCACAGCCAACAGACTCAGAACAGATGATAACCACAACACCTTCCTCCTCTACACTGGACATCTGATCGTATATCTCACAGCAGGGAAGCAACTCTCAAACACAAGACTACTTGGGGACTCCTTCCTTGCTGCTCCTCCCACAGTGTTTGCTGCTTGTAAGACCTCCTTGCCTGGGACTATGGGGTCTTAGCACCATGTGGCAATCACTGCCTGGTGTTTTGTGTCTGAAAACAGATCTTTGATAGGACATATGTGATGCCATAAAGTGTATGTTTGACACTGTCACGCACACTAGCAGATGCAGTCTCTACCCCCATGTCAGTAGGAACTGAACACACACCTGCAACATGGTGTCTGTTCTTGCCTCTGAAGTTGAAAACCCAACTGAGGCAGCTTATCACAGAGTCAATTTTCAGAACCTTCAGTTGCTCTAAAATGCATGGATCACTCCAGCATGATATGGGGACAAAGCTGTAAAGAAAACAAGATAAATGACTGGGGCCTGCAGATAACTTTATATTGTCAGGAGTGGTTGAGCGCTAGCAACCACAGAGTCAGCTGGACATGTGTGTGGGACTGGCAGTTATCCTTTCCTCCTTGTCTGAAGCTGGAGACCAAGCCTTGCTGCTACTCCTTCCAAGGGCACATGAATGCCCCATCAGGGACATTGCCACCCACCATATAGCCCCCATCCCCAAATTAGCCAGGTGCATGTCCAGCTCTTCAGGATCCTCCCTGGCTTTTTGTCTGCCCTTCCCCTTGATTCCTGCAGACAGCATGACCTCATCAGACCTCTGGGAAGTCCAGCTGTGTGCCAGCACCCACTCCTCCAGCATCTGCTACTGGAGGAGGAGTAGCTCAGTGCGTCTCGAAGAGGAGGAGAATGACATGGGGGTGACAGGGAGTCAGCCCCCAGCAGGGAGGGGGGAAGTGCGGGATCAAATATTTCCAGTGGGTGGAGAGCTGGCAGTGGCTGGGAGAAGGGAAGTCACGTAGAGGCAGCAATCACACTTGCCTGCAGTGCTGTGAAGTTCAGGTCTCCTCAGAATTGCTGTCAATGTTGTCACAAATCTTTGTAATTGCTAAAGTGTGAGACGAGGGCTTTGGTGCAGCTCTGTGCTGAGGCGGGGTAAGTCTGTAAATCCAGACTGAGTGCCTCTGGATGAGTACTGGTGCAGTCAAGATCAGCCTGACGCTTGGCTGAAATCTCTGTGCAGAGCAAATGAATAGGAGCAAAATGTCTGTTTTGCACATTGTCAGAAAAATCACTTTGTTTTTGGAAGAGGTTTTATCGAACAGAAAAGTAAGAATTATCAGGAGCAGCCTTTCAGGATACTTGATGCTGAAGCTGGTACAGTTATTTTTTCACTGTCACAGGATACTGTGAATTAGAACCATTTTGGTCCCACCTCTGCCTTTCTGAATAGTGCTCCAAAATTTATAATAAAAAACCATCAGCTGGGAATGGTGTGCCAGTTTGCCATTACTGAAGAAGTAAAAGCATTTTTCTGTACAATGTCTCCTGATGCTTTTAGGGCAGTGTACAACTGCATTTTTCCTGAAGGCTGTTTGTGCCTTGCCTGTATCTTATAAAGAGATTGGAATATTTTCTGATTTCAGCCTCTCATTACCACCAAGTTATTATCTATGGATTGTCCATTGTGGAGAGGGTGACAGAGAAGAGAATAGAATAGAACTTGCTCTTTATTTTGATTACACATTTACTGAAAAATCAAAGAGCGCTTTGCCAGAGAATAAAGAAATGTGTATTAAAGTAACATTACTTAAAATGCAAAAATATTTCATTCAAAGCAGATTAGTTCTTTTCCTTTTAGATAGACTTAGTTGTGCTTATCTCCATGGGAACACTACTATTAAAGTCAGTGACAGATTTTTAAAGGTTCAAGAGAGAAGATTGGAGAAGTTTTATTTTTCATCTCCAGACATTTCTCTCAAGACATAAAAAAAATTAATAAAAAACGCAGTATTAATTTAAAATGCAATAATGTTGCTACTCTCAGCAACCCAGGAGAACTAATCCTAGAGATTAAGAAAAAGGAACACATTTCCTATGTATTTTTTGTACATATCACCTAAAACTCCTCTTCTCTGCAAAGGACAGTACAACTATCAGTTTGGCTGAACCACAGTGCTAGAGCATCTAGGAAAAAATAAAAAAGCCACAAAACAAAATCAGATAATTTTAGTCTAGCAACAACCCAGCCGCAAAAAATCACCTCTAGCACCACCATGCTTTTCACACTTTGTACAAAGATTGATCTGACCAAGTATGGCAGATGTGAAGTTGCAGTAACACAATGATATTAAATGAAAAAAATGGTAGCTGTACAAAGAGCAAGATATGGTGCTGTGACTTGCAAGATGTCATCATTGGCAGTGACTGGGGTTTTTAACATGATCTCTGTACCACTGTTTCCACCTTCTTGGAAGGTCCCTGAAGAAGCATCAGTGTAAGGAGGGGTTTATGTTTTGTTTTGTCACTCTTTCAATACTGCCATGTGCCTAAACAGACTGGATCATTGAGCCAATGTTTTCCTTAGGGTACTGTGGACTTGAAATCAGAACTGAAATAAAAATGAGCTGTTGTCTTGCCTAAATGTGGTGATGACGTTCTGTTCCAGATGTCCACGACAATGACCTCATCTAAAACCCTAGTTCCCTTTACTTCAGTCATTTTCAGACAAATCTGGGAGGAGGGGGAGAGGGGAGTGGGGGAAGAAAAAGAAAAAAAAATAAAGAAAGAAAAGAACAAGTGATCTCATAATGATTTTGATGAAAGCAGCTGCCCACTTCAGTTAATGTTGCTCTCAAAGCGTGAAAGGAATGGGAAGCTTGTTAATTTGATGGGATCCATTTCACGGTCCTTGTATTAAACAGCCTGTAATCAGGAAACATATAGATCAGTAAGAGTGACAGTTTCCTGAAACAGCAGCAGTTCCCTTCTTTCAGGTAAGCTTATATAAGCAGAAATTTTTGAGTAAGATAGCTATATAAGTAAGAGAGAAACTGATGTGTTTGGGATGCTGCTACAACTAGACTGGAAGAAGTGAGGGATTAGCATGGTTTCCTTGCCTACTATGGCACTCTGTTCCCTAAATCCTGCAAAGCAAACCAGTAAGAGTATTCCTAAAAGTCTCTAATACACTTAATGATTTTTTTCTTCTTTATTTGTTTGTTCTCTTTAAGAAAGCACATCCAGAGCACAAAATCTTTTCATATCCCAGTTTGCTTTACTTACAGTTCAAAATGCTGGATTATACCAACAGTAAAATCTAGATGCTTGTAAGAGCAAAAGGAAGCACTGGTAACAATTGCACCTAATGGAAGATCCCACTTAACAAGAGGTAGCCTGCCAAACGGCTTTGCTGCTCTTTTTTATTTTCTTATTATTGTTATGAGAAAGCATTTTAGTGAAAATTGGACATGACTGGACTCTCAGCCCTTCACAGCACTTTCCTGTGAACAACTGTCCTTTCTTTCCTCCCACTTCTCTCATCAACACGTGCAAATGCAAGAGCATTTGTGAAACTCCTTTGCTCAGCTAATGCATTACTAGTGAGCTGAAGCAGAGCTCTAGCATTCATCACCAAAAGAGCAGAGACTTTGCCTTCTCTGAGAAATGTACTTCCCACCACAGCCAATGTCATACCAGTGGTGACTTTGATGTTGCTTTTAATATTGAGTACATTCACTCAATGCTCAGGCTTACTTGATGCCATGTCATCAAAGGTAGCCCCCACGGATGGATTATTTTTGGCTCCCCAGTATGGATGACAGCTGTAGATTTACACTGCCTTTGGCAAGAAAGCATGTTTTAGAATATTGCCAAATACAAACAAAGCTGAAAAGGTGACAGTTTCCTAAAAAATAATTCCAGGAAGGAAAGTCCGTGATAACAAACCAGTCACACTGCTTTTAGGCATATTTAACTCTTTGTTACATTCTACCTTTGGAACTCATTACTTTGAGTTTCTCTGATTTCAGTTTAGTTATGTTTTGCATTCTGGATCCTTGAAAAACTCCTCCCTTGCTGCACGTTAGTCACCTTCTCTTTCAGTTACAATTTTCATTTTAATTACAATTTTCATCTAATTTTGTTGATCCGTAGAATATACTTAGGTCTTCTAGCTAGGTTTTCTAGCTCTTCAGAGTCCCCCCTTTGCTCACTAATAAAAAAGAAATTAAAACAATAATAAAATATTGCAACTTGATGCTTTTCCCCCCTCTTTTTCTAGAGTTATCTGTCTGAATGGGACAAAGGAAATATTTGCAACATCTTCATTTTTTTCTTCTTATTTTTAGCATGGGGTCTTCCTTGTTAATGAGATGTGTTTACAATTTCTGTCCATAGTCTTTATATTTCTTCATTCCCCTCAATTCCAAAATGATCTGTGGGTGGATTTTCCTGAAGTCATAAAGCGGTGACACAGCTATTTCCTGTTGCCATCAAAATTCTGCAACAGAATTTCTCCCTCTACTAGTTACTAAGTTACTTGGAGTACAGCCAAAACTAAACAAAAAATAATAAAGAGAGCTAAGTTGACTAGATGCAAAACTTTTCAGTAGCCCTATGGACTTAGTGCATTCAATTCTGGAGGTCTATAATGATCCCTGATAAGTGAGAACCTGTTCACTAAAAAAAAAAAAAAGTATTTAAAAAATAATTTTCCACTAAAATGTGCCACAGGAAAAAACGAACTGGTAAGATGGATCATTTCATTCATTTTAGCCAGATCACATTTATTTTTAGCCTATGGAATTGGCACAGATGAGTAACAGAAGCAGAATACCTTCAGCTACATTTCCAGGCTTGCATATATTTCCTAGTAGGAATACCAAATGTCACTTTTTAGTTCTGTAGGCTCTTTGTAGCTGAAACCCTTGCTGTGAACACCCAGCATTATTTACAATATACAAGGCTTATAACTCTTCGCAAGAGTTTTTTAAATGAAATTTCAACTGATTCCAGAATACCTACGGTATTGCTCATAAATAATCCTGCACGTGCTGGTCTGATGTACTAAAGCTTCCCTAGCTGCTAAAGCCGACTTCAATATCATCTGTCACCCATCTGTCGTTCTCCCAGCGCTGGACCCGGCTCTTCCCTGTGACCGGTGTAAATCAAGAATAGCTCCTCAACCCCCTGAATTCTACTAAAGTAAAACAGACTGAATGACTGGAAACAATAGAGCAATTGGTGGGCAGAAATGGCTATTTCTTCTCCCAGCTGCGGTCTCGTTTATCTCTTCCTTGATGAAGGAGGTGATGATAATCAACACCTGCAGGAACAGATAAGGGGAAAGACAGATATTGTAACAGGATCTTTAGAACTGTTCTCCTCAGCCATTACTCTGATAAACTGCCCGAAAATGAGTGTCCAAAGTGGAAATAAGCAAAAAATGTTAAGATCTCCTTTTAAATAAAGTAACAGCACCAGAAAAACAATTGTGAGTGTTAAAATGCCAAGGACCCTGCAAATGAATGTATCTGTGATATGACACAGCTTGAGGTCAGGTGAAACAATTGTAACCAAGGAGGAACACAGCGAGAGAACAACAAAAAACGGTGAGATCCGCTGTGAGTTTTTTTTCAAGTGGATGTTTTCAGGAGGAAGTACAAAGAGATAGAAGTTATTCAGGAAAAACAAAACTATTTTAGTCCACTGCAGGTTTTCTGTGTTTTAAAATTATAGGTTCTTAGTGTAAAAGTATGTTTCACCAGGATCTTCTATCGACTTGCACTTTTTAGAACTAGCAGGTCCCAACATGCCTGCATTTTCTTGATCCAGGTACGAGGTCCAAATGCACAGCACAGTATTATTACAAACTGATTAGCTCTCAGATATAACAGGTATTTGGTGTCAAAGAGATGTCAAACATGCCTGAAAGGCAAGGGCTTCTAGAAACAAGTATTTGTGTAATAATCTGCTGGACCTCTCTGTCACATTGGAAGCAATACTTTCTGCTACACGATAATCCAATCTAGGTCTGTCTGGTTGTGCTCCTGACCCTTTGGAAAGGGCAGCTCTGTCTATGCTCCACTGGTTGAGTTTGGCCTCACCGTTGGCCCTGCAGGACAATGGATGAGGATGCTCAGGTCTCTCAGCAATGACTGACATGTCACATCTGACCACGAAGGAGTCCTTCGTGGCAACTCCAGCCACCACGGTGCAAAGCCCCCTCCAGCTCCTGCTGCCAGAGGCAGGGCTTCCCAGCCCTGACAGAACCAGCACTCAGCTGGCTCACTTTCCGGTGTGATGATTTTCAGCACACAGCACTCCCAACTACTTGCCCGGGGAGACAAGCAAGGAAACGGCATCCTTGCCAGTTCAGCTTTGCATCAGGACCTGACTGGCTGCATTCCTACAGAAGGAAACTCCCATCCCAAGCTACTCAGCATCTTGCCTTGAGGTGCTGGAGCCTCCACAGAGAACAGTTCTCAGAATAAGTTGTGATGAGAAAAAAAAGCAGCACTGCAGAAAGTTCTGAGGGCCTTACACCCAGGTCCCTTCTCCTCATGGGAGCAAGGACAGGAACTGTTAACACACAGGGCTCTCTTTGCCCAGGCAAGCTGCTGTTGCTGGGAAATAAAGTCCTATCACCAGGGAGGTTCTGAAAAAGGTAGAAGGCCACTTCCAGACACCATGTCCTGCCGTGAGGCCATGCCTGCTCTGCCAGCTCTGAGCCAATTGCTGCCAAGGCACATCCAGCCCCAGAGCAGGGAATCATGGCCAAGGCTGGGAAAGGGAAGGTCCAGCTCCAGCCATGGCCAGAGAAGTCTCCCAATGTCCACAGAGCCCAGTGAAGGCCGGTGGGGATGGTGGCCTCCAGCCTCAGTCCCATCCTTGTGGGAAGCCAGATGTGGACCTGGGTGGCTCGGGCAGGCTGCCCTGACCCCAGCACATCTGCCTGACCGATGTGGAGGGGACTTTGCCCTGGAGCCCTGTCAGGATGGCACAGGCTGGGGCACACACAGCCAGGGTGGGACACACACATTGTCCACAAAATGGGATTTGTCACCTGGTGTGCAAAAGCCAATAATTACACACTCGAGAGAGACACTGATTATCTGTTGCAGAGTTGTGCAAGCCTGGGTGCTCAATGTATTCCACAAATCAAGCAGGTGCGACATGACTTTCTATCCATTATTTATACACAGAAATTTAGAGTTAGTAACTCTCCAAATACAGCCCTTCTGTTAGAGTTAGTTATTTCCAAATAACCTAGGTAAGCCCAGCTAACTTTTATGCATGCTCAGAGGAAGGGTCTTTACTTTGTCAGTGGTCTTTTTGACCTGTAGGTGTGATTTTTACTATAATAATATAATAATAGTTCAGCTACACGGTACAGGGACCTTGAGTATTTTGACAAGTTAGCAATGTACAGAGACACGGAGCTCCTGGAGCAGGTCCAGTGGAGGGCAACAAAGGTGATTGAGGGGCTGGAGCATTGCTCTTACAAGGAAAAGCTGAGGACACTGGGGCTGTTCAGTCTCAAGAAGAGACTGAGAGGGGACCTTATTAAAGTCTGTAAGTATCCAGAGGGTGGCTGCCAAGGGGATGGAGCCGAGTTCTTGGTGGTGGACAAGAGGCAGTAGGCAGAAACTGATGCACCGAAGTTCCACCTGAACATGGGGAAGAACTGCTCTGCTGCGCAGTGGGACAGACTGACCAGAGAGGGTGTGGAGCCTCCCTCGCTGGAGACACACAAGAACCCTCCGGATGAAATCCCGTGCCGCGTGCTCTGGGATGACCCTGCCCGAGCGGGACTCTTTCTGTGCCCCCGTGATTCTGCACAGCACAGTCACACACCAGCGCCGGGATCCCCCGCGCCCCTACAGCCCGTCAGCTCCACCACGGCCCTGAGGAAGGGACGGTGCCTGCTGCCTGCCCCACTGCGCGCGTCGGCTTCCGAGCGCTTGGACGCGCGCAGAGCTCTCACACCAGAGCGCCTGCTGGCAGAAGATCACACCCATCCACAAACAGAAATACAGACAAAAATAGACACGGACACGAAAGTGCTACCGCGGACGCTCAGCGCTCCCCCCCC